>JABFEX010000771.1:0-44058 GCA_013623515.1 Fusarium illudens | reverse complement strand
TCCGTACTCTTACACCACTTCTTCTCCAATCCTTCTCCAACTGCCGATAATCACCGCCGCAAGATTCCGCCCTCGGCGTCTGATGATCGCATCCTACCCATCCTCCCGCCCCAAGAACCGCCCGGTAAAATAATAATTGGTCGCAGAGTTTTCTAGAAGGCTTCTCGAAGAAAACGACCCTTGTCTTGGAAGTTGATTAACACGCATTTGATCTGCATACAACAAACATCAAACAAACACACCTCCTCATGCTCGCGCAGTCTTCTGCACGTCATTTACCAATCCTGGGGGAATAGTCATTCTTTTTTCTTTTCTTTCTTTCCTTCTGCAGATCCCCATAAATTTGGTTGGTTGCTTTTCTCCGCAAGCAACGTTGCCAGCCAACCTCGGCCGATTCACCCACCTTTAAAAAACCGCTTTCCCCCCCCACACAAACCGCCCACCATGAAGGGCGACATCGTCCTAACGCGCGACGTCGAAGTCGTAGAGATGAAGGATCTCAGCAGCGGCTCCGGCGGCGAGGAGCAGGGCACATCATGGAACATCTCGGCCAAGAAGCCTCCGCCGTCAAAGGAGCCCGCCGACTGGATGGACGGCTTCCGCCGCGCCGAGCGCCGTTCCCTCAAGAGCCGAGACGGAGGTGGCGGCGGCGGTTACCAGCCCACCGACGGACCGGTGTATCCTGCTGGTGACAGGCACTATGACTTGAGGGCTGCGAATGCAAAGACGGCGAATACGGCGCTGGCGAGGGAGTTGAAGGGGAGGCATTTGCAGATGATTGCCTTTGGTGGTTCTATTGGTGAGTGAGATTTGGCCTCGGTCGTCTCCCGGCATTTGGTCGGCATCGCCGGATGTGGTCGCGATGGCTTCGGAAGGTCGAATATGAGCTTGGCAGCTAATTCTTCATCTGTAGGAACTGGTCTCTTTGTCGCATCGGGCGCTTCCCTCTACAGAGGCGGCCCTGCGAGCGTCCTCATTTCTTACCTCATCATCGGCGCGATGCAGTACTGCACCATGCAGTCCCTCGGCGAGCTCTGCGTCGTGTTTCCCATCGCGGGTTCCTTTTCTGCCTTTTCGACACGGTTTCTGGATCCCTCCTGGGGGTTTGCCATGGGCTGGAAGTAAGTCTCCCAAATAAATTCTCGATATATCGGTCGCTAACCATCTGTAGCTACTGTCTGCAGTGGCTGTTTATTCTGCCTCTAGAGATCATCGCTGGCGCATTCACAATATCATACTGGAACGAAAACCTCAGCAAATCCATCTTTGTCGCCATATTTCTCCTTTCTATTGTAGTCATCAACCTGTTTGGCGTCAAAGCCTACGGTGAAGCGGAATTCGTCTTTTCCATCATCAAAGTGACAGCTGTCATTGGCTTCATGTAAGCTCTACCCATTTCACATCTCCATCTCCGTATCTAACCCTTGCAGTCTCCTCGCCATCGTCATCAACATTGGCGGAGAACCCGAGAGCGGCTACATTGGCGGCCAGTACTGGCGTAGCCCGGGGCCCTTTAATAACGGGTTCAAGGGCTTCTGTAGCGTCCTCGTTACCTCTGCCTTTTCCTTTACCGGCACCGAACTCATCGGCCTCGCCGCCGCCGAGACGGCCAACCCCCGCAAGTCGCTACCTACGGCTATCAAGCAGGTCTTTTGGCGCATCACCATCTTCTACATCGTCGCCCTCATGCTCGTCGGCTTGCTAGTCCCCTCTAACGACAAGCGTCTCATGGGCGGCTCCAACGTTGCCGACGCCAGCGCCAGCCCGTTTGTCATTGCCATTGAAAAGGCCGGCACCACCATCCTCCCGAGCGTCATGAACGCCATCATCCTCGTCGCCGTCATCAGCGTCGGAAACTCGGCCGTCTTTGGCTCTTCGCGGACCCTCGCCGCCTTAGCCGAGCAGTCCCACGCCCCTCAGATCTTTGCCTACGTCGATAAGCAAGGCCGTCCTCTGATGGCCATTATCTTCGCCTCGTGCATCGGCCTGCTCGCCTTCCTCGCCGACCTGAGCTTCCACGACGCCATCTTCAACTGGCTTCTCTCCATCAGCGCGCTCAGCACGCTCTTCACCTGGGCCAGTATCTGCCTGTGCTATATCCGCTTCCGCAAGGCCTGGGCCTTTACCTCGCACACGCTCGAGCAGCTCCCCTTCAAGTCGCACGTCGGCGTGACAGGCGCGTGGTTCTCCCTGGCGGGCTACATCCTCGTCCTCATCTCGCAGCTCTGGATCGCCGTTTCCCCGGTGCCCGAGCCAGACATGGATAAGAGCGCGCCGGGGCTCGTGAAGAACTTCTTCCTCAAGGTCATGGCGCTGCCTATTATATTGCTCTTCTACGCGCTCCACAAGCTCTGGTACCGGACGAGGATTGTCCGCGTCGATGAGATGGACGTCGAGACGGGGCGGCGGTACTTCCGTATCCACATCATGACGGAGCAGGAGCGTGAAGAGAGGCTGGGATGGCCCATGTGGAAGAAGATGTACCGAGTTCTCTGCTAAATATTTTCTTGCGTTTTTATTGACTGCCTAGATCATGAGGGCGTGTACATAAGAGCTATGCAAAAGCAATGGCGTTGCAGGAGGATATATCAGGATTTATGTGTAGATTAATACCATTTGCCGGCTACCGGCTCTTAATGTTAACGATACTGCTTTTTCTCTCATCTGGATAAAGGGAAATATCGCCTCGTTGGAGTCTGACTGCTACTATAACAATTTAGCGCGTTGACGCCATTGCAACTCTTATCTCAAACGCGGGGAAGCACCCGGACTATTCTCCTACCACTCATGCAGCAAACAAGATCAAGAGCATTACTCATACCCTGATTGGCGACTCTTTATAATGCCTCCCTGGGATCTTACTCGCCCACCGCCAACGTGATGGACGCTTCTTCGACCGGTCGCAAGCGGACCAGCGTGCGCCGCGCCAACGTCACGGCCTGTCTGCGGTGTAAATCGCGAAAGCAGCGCTGCGACCAGAACATCCCGGCCTGCTCCTCCTGCGCTCGCGCTGGTGTGCCGTGTGTTAGTGTAGACGCGGACGGTCGATCTGCTCCTCGAAGGTATGGCCTTCTGTGTCCAACTGAGTGTGCACCGCTGACACGTATCAGTTACATCAAGAGCCTCGAGGACCGCGTCGCTCAGCTTGAGTTGGCTTTACGGAGTCATGGAGTGGAAACCGAGTCTGTTTCTGATAGCCAGACTCCTAAAGAGTCTGGGGCGACCGCTGAGGCACCATCGGAGCAACACGAGGCGGATGGAGGGCTGTCGCTGCTGAGACTGCTGGTTCCTGACCCAAGCCATATCCAAGACGGAGCAGCTGGCTATCACGGCCTGCTGGAAAACATCACTGTGCCTAGCATGATCAAGTTTCCCCCAAAGCCGACCACGATACAACTTGCCGCCACGTATTTCGAGCACTCCAACTTCTTCTCGCCCATACTCGACGAGGGCCAGTTCCGGGCTACGTCTGAGGGCCTCTACGACGCCGAGCCTGGGCCGAGCCAGGGGACCCTGAACGAGAGGTTCCAGCTCCTCATGGTGCTTGCCATCGCTATACGTCTGCTCAACAGGACCGATGCTGCGGTTCCCACGACGGGGTCAGACTCCTTCTTTGCCTCTGCCATTCACGTCTTTACGGAAAGACCACATGCTATCTGGAGAGGTGATATTGAGCATTTGCAGAATCTCCTTCTGATTGTGCAATACACCATTTTTGCGTCAAACCTTTCTGCAGCTTGGCACTTTATCGGTCTGGCGACTCGGCTTGCGATTGATCTCGACCTTCATAACGAGACGCAGCGGGATCCTCGACCTGGAGATGAGATTCCCGTCGCTCAAGCTCAGATGAATAAGAGACGGCGTGCATTTTGGTCGACATACATACTCGAAACCAATCTCTGTGTTGTTCTGAATCGACCGCGATCTATCCCCGATGAGGCCATCTTCACTCCCCTCCCATCGACGAGCGGCCCTGAAGCGTCAAGTCCACTGGCCAACCACTGCATCATCTTCCGTCAACTCGAGTACGAGATATTTCACACATTAAACTATGCGCCTCGAACCAATGGCCCCATTTTCGATCACCACGGCTGGAAACTCGACATGAGGGATCGGCTCGTGGATTGGCACAACGCCGTGCCGCCTCTCGATGCCACCTCCAAGCTCGCCCCTCAAAACTTCTTTGACGGCGCGCTATATATGACGCTTGTCTATCTATTATCTCCTTCCCCTCATTTCCCTAACCTTTTGGAAGGAGAGCTGAGAGACCTCGCGCAGTATGCCTCGCGGAGCGTCGAGCTATACAGGGCGGGCTTCAAGGAAGGCAAACTGCGATTCTACTGGCGAACCATACCCAACCTCTTTCGTTCAGGTGCAGCTCTCGTCCACTGTATAAAGACCTTGCGACTCCAAGGCGCAGTTTTCGACGTCAACGACCTGGAGAAGCGGGTGACGCTCGACCGTCCTCTGGGGCATGGCCGAGAGATACCCGCCCGGGGCGTCATATCGCGATCGGTTCGACGAGATGGCGGCCTCCATGTCTGAAGTGTCATCTCCGTCGAATGGGCTGTCTTCGGTTATCGCGCATGAGTTTCTGCTTGCTCAGGACGTGATTGCGCCGTTGGATCTGGATGATACTGCTACTTTGTGGACGACGACTCCGCCGAACCTTGATCCGTGGATCTTTGATCAATCCTAGGGAAGCGTTGTGGTTAATGGCTGCAGGTATGAAGAATAAATAGAATGGACTAGATTTGATTGACGCAGACTGTACAATAGAAGAAGCGACATCAATTCGAGGTGACACTACGAACAAGCGTTCTTGTTATTCTAGTCTACCTTCAAATCCCCTTGAGAGGATCTGGCGGCGCCGGATCACTCTTCAAACTCTTCTCAAATTCCGTCCTCAACTTCATAACCGGCTGCAAGACCCAAGTGTTATAAGCCAGTATATCCGTCTCCTCCTTGGGATCCCGCACAACGTTAAACAAATACGGCGACTCGAGCTTCCCGGAGGACTGGTTCACCTTGGGCTCCCAGATCAGATGGAGCTTCCAGTCCTTCCACTTGACCGCCCGCAGCTCGTCCTTGATGTAGAAGAGGAAGCCTTCGCGCTGCGATTTTCTTGATGATGGGTCTTTGAAGAAGGAGAGTTGGCTTATGCCGTCTATGGGACGGTCGGAGGGGACTTGTGCGCCGGCGATTTCGAGGATTGTGGTGAAGATGTCGGTTACGTGGACTGTCTCGTTGGATGTGGTACCGGTAGGTACATGCCCCGGCCACCGGATAATAAAGGGAACTCTCAGGCTGCCCTCCATGGCGGTGTGATATGTGCCCGACCACGGTCCCGCGGTGCCCTTGTACGGCGGTCTAAACTCGGGTCCATTGTCCGACGCAAAGATGAGGACCGTGTTATCGCGGACGCCGAGTTCGTCGAGGTGGTCGATGAGCTGGCCGACCCGATGATCCATCTCAGCCATTGAGTCTGCAAACTCGCCCTGTCCCGTCTTTCCCTCAAAGTCGCGGTGTGGTATCGTTGGGAAGTGCAGATGCACAAGGGGATGGTAGAGGAAGAAGGGCTTTTCGGCCTCGACCTGACGTGAAAGCCAATCCTTGGACTGGTCAACGAGCATCTCATCGATAAGCCGTCTCTTTTCTAAGTCGTAGACGCAAATGTTTTCCGAGTCCTGGCCTGCGACGCCCTTCATGATGTATGGAAGCTCAGCAACTTCAGGCGTGTAACCCAGCGCAGAAGTAAACTGGCTCTCGTCGGTCGTCCGCGGGATCCCAAGCCACTCATCAAAGCCGCGATCCGAAGGATACCGGCCGGGAATGTCACCCAGATGCCACTTGCCATGATGCGCCGTAGCATATCCCTGAGGTTTAAGACACTCTGGTAGCGTGCGCTCCCACCGTGTTAGTCCCTGAGGGAAACCAGCGGGTACAGATTGACGACATCCCGTGCGTATGGGATGACGACCGGTCATCAAAGCTGAGCGAGTCGGCACGCAGTCGCTCTCGACGTTGAAGTTGTGCAGGAGGAGGCCCTCGGTGGCGAGCTTGTCGATGCGAGGGGTCGCGGCGCCGCGGAGGATGCCGCCGCCATAGCAGCCTAGCTCACCCCAGCCGAGATTATCGGCGAGGATGAGCACGATATTGGGTTTGGTTGGATCTTTGGACATTGTGTGAATCGTGATAGGGCTGATAGGGATGAGGTTGAAGCCCCAGAAAGGCGCTGGCACAGTACGACGAGAAGACAATGAAACAAAAAGGCAATTAAATAGAATGAATGACGTGCTTAGCTAGAATTATCCCTATCATGACCTAGACCCCTGCATTTTCTCTATCGCTTCTCATGAAGCTATCGGGAATACCTCCGAAACCCCCGCATTCCGCTCATCGCCGCCGCTCACCTCCGACGTTTCTCCCAGCCCCCCCATGATCTAGTCACGATCACCACACAACAGTTCCCTGCGGGTAAAGATACGCGATAAAGGGAGTAGATTGCGTGTGAAGGCTCTCATTCTGGTCGATTGATAGCTCGAGAGCTATCTGTGGTGGTGATGGGGATATAAAGAGCCCAAGGGGAACTCTAAGGACTGACTGGAGAGTAACTCAGCAGCTGGATCTATCAACTTTCAGCTTCAAACATGTCCTTGGATAACAAACCTACCATGGAGCCTGGCTATGATGCAAAGTCAGAGCCGGATTTCGAGGAGGGCTAAGTCTCTGAAGTTACGTGGACCGAAGCCGAAGAGAGAGTTGTGGTCTGGAAGTAAGTTGAGGAGAAATAGTGGCCATTTCAGGTTACACAGCTAACAGCCCAAGACTCGACTTCACATTGATGCCCCTTCTCGTCCTCGGCTTCTTCGCCCTCCAGCTCGACCGCAGTAACATCGGCAACGCCCTAACCGACACCCTAACGACCGACCTCGGCATAACAAAGGACGACGTCAACCTCGGAGACCAGCTGATGAGCGCCGGCATCATCATCGCCGAGATACCTTCCAACCTCGTCCTGCAGAGACTAGGCGCCCCGATCTGGCTGACGGGCCAGGTCCTCGTCTGGGGAACCATCGCCTTTGCGCAGACGTAGATTACGGATATGCCTTCGTTCTTGGCGACGCGCTTTCTGTTGGGGTTCTTTGAGGCTGGGTTTATTCCTGGTGGGCAGTATATGTTGGCTTTGTTCTACCGTGAGAGGGAGCTGGCTTTGAGGACTTCCATCTTTTACTTTGGAAACTACTTTGCTACTGCTACGGGATCCCTCATCGCCGCGGGAGTTCTCCAGATGGGAGGCATAGCTGGCTACGCTGGCTGGCAATGGCTATTCATCAGTATGTGATTCCTCCCTTATACTCCTTATACACTAGCTAACCTGCCACAAGTCGAGGGCGCCTTTACACTCGCAGTCTTCATCATCTTCATCCTCTTCCTCCCCCGATCCCCCGCCCACACAAAGCCCATCCACGGCCGATTCGACCTCTTCACACCCCGACAGCGCGAAATCATGCACGACCGCATCCTCCGAGAAGACGCGTCCAAGGCCGAAGCAAAGGCCAAAGTCACCTTTCGCGGCGTCTTCCAGGCTCTCACAGACTACAGGCTGTGGCTCCATCTGATCCTCAACCTGGCGTCTCTCGCTCCCAAGGGCGGTCTCCAGCTCTACGGGCCGACTATCATTCGAAGCTTGGGGTTCAGCAAGATCAATGCGAACCTGTTGAACTCTGTCAGTAGTTTTCTTGTTGTGTTTCTCAGCTTCGTCATCGCCTGGGCTTCGGATAGGACCAAGCTACGTGGGCTATGGTGCATGGTAGCTTTCCTCTGGAGCATCACATTTGGAGGTGCCCTATTCGGCTCAGTAAACAAAGGAAAATGGACAAAATACGCCCTGTTCACCTTGCTGAGCAGCGGAAACGCCCTATCCCAAGGCCTCAACGATGCCTGGCTGAGCATCAACGTTCGATCCGCCGAGAAGCGCAGCATCGGTCTCGCGCTGGTGGTGATCGGAAGCAACGCTGGTGGATTGGCAGGAAAGCAACTGTTCAGGGAGAGTGATGCGCCCAAGTATACGCGTGGGTTCTTGGCGATTGTGCTTTTGTATGTTGCGTCGTTGCCTATTACTGGTGTCATCATGTGGGTGTATTGGCGGCAGAATAAGAAGCTTGATAGGGAGGACGAGGTTGAGCCGACAACTCGCCAGCGATACCAGCTGTAACTTTTAGACGTAATGGGTACTGGGAACAGACCGGAGGCATCACCTCAAGACGAGCAAGGGTGGACTATCCCAGTCCTGATGGAATGGATGCTTGAGCAACTATATTGGCACAGCACAAGCCAACAGACCACTCTCCGTGTTTCGGACGTTTCCTTTTGTAAAGCCACAGTGGGCGTCGGTGGTGATACAAGAACCTGAGAACTAGAAACTCATCTGGATCACTCCGAACAGGCCTACCTGGTATCTTCACGCTGCATTCGTCAGAGTCGAGGACTTCAAAAGAACTCTTTAGCTGGCCCAGTCGTAGCTTTCTGCAAAGCCTAATTTTAGTTCCTAGAACGAAAGCTAGGTTAGCCGTCGTCGGTCACACTATACGATTCCAGTCCGGATAAGGCATATTGGAGCGATAGTTATTTGTAAATCTGGTGACTGTCAAGGACTTGACTACGAACTCTAGGTAAACTGCTTACTTATTTGGGAAATCCTTAAAACTGGTTGCGAGGTCTCATCAGGATGCCTATTCTCCCGGCTCTGGCAGACTGGTGTATCTAAACCACTCACTCTCCCTTCCAGAATGTAAAATCATCACACTCGGCCTCCAACTCAATCAAACAGCAAGAAACCACCTTTAGAACATGCACACATTCCAAAACTCCAATATGAATACCACCGCCGCCCTCATCAACCTCTTCGCCTTCCTCGGCGCCAGCGTCGAATGCTACAACGCCGGCGAGACGTGGCAAGATGCCGGCCGCACGCGCTGGCACGCCGAGAGGGCCTGCAAAGGCTACGACGGCAACCAGGGCAGGTTCCAGGGCTACTTTGCGCCCGGCGAGTACCGCAGCGTCTGCGTCCAGCACTCGGGCACGCAGAAGTTTCAGTTTCAGGTCGAGAATAAGAATAAGAATGCTGGTTTCGACCTGGGAGATGGTGATTGCGTCTCAAGGCTTCAGAATATCATCAATGGCTGTGCTCGAGGTGGGAAGGGCTCCGTCGCTGGGCGGTTCTTCCGGTAAGCCTTGAACTAGTAACGGAGTATAACCCCTTTCTATTTGATTGCTTCAATGCTGATCCCAACAGCTGAATCTGCTAAAGGCTTCCGACTATATTAATGGGGCTATCTGCTGTTTCTGGGCGCTCGTGGGGACTTTCCCTTATCAGGTCCTCGCTCGTGGAACCCCTGCCCATACCTAGGCTTTGGCTGTAGAGAGAATTGGTCATCATTAAGGTCCCTCTATCCCTGCACTCTCATGCCACTCGTTTATACCCCAGTACTTGGGTTTACTTCGTCGGTATTATCTAAAATCGGCCATCATATCTTGCAACGCCAGTCATTGTTAGCCAGGGCACCTGTTTCTCGCAAAGACATAGAGAGTGCCAGGCGCCTTATTCTTGATTAGAAGTGACAATTTTGTTAGTGTGACGATAAGAAATCAGACATTTCAGCCGGGGCAAGGCTTTTGCAATTATCGAGCTTGTTGGCCTATATGCATGTCCCTCAGCTGAACGGCAGGCTGTGAGGTGAAGGATTCTATTGGGTGTTCTGGAACACATATTGCACACCTCACCAGCTGCAACCCAATCAGCTACAATACAGAGCCGCGGAGCCGCATGGCTTCGAAGAGGGGCTTATGCGAAATAAGCCGGTTTTGTGTCTTGCCGTCTGCCTGGTAAGAAACGTCGCCTTCTTCAACAAAACACACCACTTCACATCCCACCTCGCGACCAAGCGATAAAGTCTCGACACCATACAGTCTCATTTCCCGCACAAAACGTTTCGAAATTCACTAAAGCATGCCGTATCATCGGAAATGTCTCGGTTTCGTCCTCGTCTGCCTGGTGGGAGTCGCCCACGCAGATCCCTGGGATGACTTTGCCAATAACCTGTTCACGGATCTGGCACCGTGAGTACACCGATGTGTTATGGCAGTAACTGGCTTTCTAACTTGGTCTTTCATAGGCTTCTGGCCCTTTTCGGTGAGCGCGTAACTATGCAGTTCATGAGCCAAGCCCTGGTCTGGGAAGACTGCGTCGTCCTAGCCATGGCTCCTCTGGGAATCATCACCATCTTCGTCAGCGCTGTCCGAGTCGGCGGACCGGCCTGGCTGAGAGCCATTGTGGGAAGGGCCAGAGAGAACATGTCGGCTGCCGAGATGGAGCTGATGTCGTCGACATCCAAGGAAGTCTGCGAACTGTACAATGGCCAGACCATCGTGCGGTGCCAGGGATCGACTCCGGTGTGGGAATTCATATATCTCATCCCCATCACCCCTCGAAAGCAGGATGCGAACAAGAAACTCGAGATCAAAGTGACTACTGTCGAAGAAGCGTGCAACGGCGATAAGAAGCTGCTACACAAACTGGAAGAAGGTTCATCCAAGAGTGAATCTCCACCAGTCCATGATTCGCCTCCTCCAGCCGAAAACAAGATGGCAAGAATCTTCCACAAGGGTGAGCCCCCCAGATTCGGAGCCGAAGGAAGGAAAGGTCGAGCTGGAGACTAATATCAAGTATCTAGTCTTTTCAAGCTCAAGCTCGCCATCGCTAAGGAACAGCGACATCTCAGTGGAGGGAGGTGGTTGGTGTCAGGCCGTCCCTGAACAAGACAGCGAAGTTGATGAAGCCATCCATGTCATCCGGAACATGTCCTCCGATGCGCCAAACATCATCTTGAACCTTCAGAATGACAACAGCAACCGCAAAGAACTGAGAGCATGTGCCGTGATCGGAGTCATCTTGCAGCTGGGCGTCTTGGTCTTCTTTGGCATAATCACCTACCACCCTAGGATCAGAAAAGACTTTCGCAAAGATGAAAAGCGCGTCGAGGATTACGCGTTTCCCTTGGCTATCGGCGGCACCTTCGCACTTGCCCTCGGCATATTCCTTTGCGGGATGGTTGTCGAGAACAGCACGCGAGAAACACACTACAAGAGGAACGACAAGTATGAGATGCGAGTTGTTTGGATTCAGCAGAAGCAGACTGTTGGCGACCAAGCATTCGAGCCTTTTGCAACCTTTCCTAGCTCGCCTCGAGATGTCATCACCATGTCTCGTCGTTGTGATACGTCTCAAGCGCGAGCACTGGGGCCTTTGACCGTCATTGGAATCTCCATCGGCCTTGCTGGCTTCATTATTCAATTCATTGGCCTCAGGGGAATGAACTCGGCAGCAACGCTGGCACAGCTCGGCGCTGTTGGTGTCATGACGGCGATCCGAGCATGGGTTCGAAGAGGGCTCGCAAGGCCGCCCAGGCATGAGAAGTTGGCTTCAGGGTTCGAGCTTGATGCTCTGGCAGGGGGCCTGACTCTTCTGAATCACTCGCAGAGCACATCTATGTTAAATCCCGAACAAGGACATCAGGGAGGCATGGACCAGCAGACGGCGCAGGGTCCTCGAGAGTCGATGCAGCCGGGAGACGTGGGGCGGTTCATGAGTCTTGAAAGGCAGAAGCAGTACTCATGGACCATCGCCACGGGAGGCAATGTCGACCATCAGCCCTTCTTACGACATCGTCCGTCATGCAGTTCGAAGGCACAGCAGGTTTTAGAAACGCGACGGAATCTCAGTAGGCTTGCACAGTTCAAAGGTACAATCGCTTCCGAAGCTGTCAACCTTGTGACGGCCATGGAAAAGGTCATGAGCGTCTTATTCCCTCTTAGCTCGCGGAACCGTGAAAGAGTATGGACGTGGCCATTCGCGATTATATACAAAGATCCCGAGTCGGCAGAAAGCTCCCAATGCCACGTTCAACTTCCTTTGATTGGCAAAGATGGGTCCTGGAAGGTACTGGCAGACCAACTTGAAGCGGTCTTGTCACTCTGTTTGTTCACTGCCCACAAGCAAGAAGAGGATAAAGCGAAAGAAGACCAATCGAGATTCGACTTGAGTGATGAGAATGACGACTGGCTTCGTCAGAAGACAATGGGCTCGGGCCTGGGCATCAGACTTCTTGGCTCGACAGACACGGAGACGACGGAGCAGTTGATCCAAGATGTTCGTTGGTGGGCGCCAGATACATTAAATACTCTTGCTGAGATTCAAGAGGTCAACAGTGTCAGGGGATTACATGGCGACAACCGCACAGAATGGCCACTCACAGATGAAGACAGGGGACCTGTGCCCCTTCCGGAGAGGGAGTTAAGAACAGAACTCGATACATGCTTCAGGCCAGACCCCAAGCTGGATGCCATCCTCGTTGACGACAACAGAGTTGTTGGTTACGGTCCTCCTCGCCCCCAATCTCATAGCAGCGAGAGGCAACGATATTTTCGCAACTTTTCAACCTTAGCCGGGCTTGAAAAAAGAAAAAGGCGAAGAAGAACGCTCGCGATAGAGGCCAGTGACTCTTTGGAGAAGCTTTACGCTAAGGATCTTCTCTTCTCCTTCCTCATCTCAGCTGCCAAAACCCTGCCCAAGCCCCTTGGGAGTGAGATTGAAACAAAGGGAACGACTGCTAGCAGCAGCGTCAATGATACCTCGACGGCGCTATTCACAAAGGAAATGACTTCACTGGCCGCGGAATTCGGCCGTCTCGGCTATGGGACTAAGCAAGAGGTCTGGGCCAGCATCATAGCGGCCCTGAGCATTGCCGAGAAGCTTCCTTTTCCTCGGCCCCTGCTCGACCTGGCAAGGGACAGGTATAAGAAGATGCGCCGGGAACACAAGTGGTCAAGTGCCAACCGTGAGTGCCTGAAGCTATGGAAGCAGACTCAGTGTTATTCTTCGAGTTCTCAAAGTATCTGTTGCTGGGGCATCGCGTTGTTGGTTGAACATCTTCGGGATATGAGCGACGACGAGAAATTCGCCAACTTGACTGACGAAGCCCTGCGCTGCATCTCGGATACGACTTTGCAATATCTCCGTTCGACCCTGAAAAGCTCCAAACGCAAACCAGGCTTATTTGCACACCTGTTGAAGATCTATGAGAAGCAAAGGCGTCCAGCCATGATGGAGCTTGTTCAAGGCCTGGCCAGCTCTACTCCGCAAGACAGCTTTCCAGACTACTTCGGCGTCACCGAGCTGCACCTGAAGACCATGGATGATAGTAACCTATGGAACTGTGGGGAGGAAGTGTGGGATGCAGTCAATGAAAGAGACATCTGCGATTGGACTCCCCTGCACTATGCCGCAGTTCGAAGAAGTGGTGCACTGGTCAGAGACCTACTGGAACATGGTGCTGATCCGAACCTTGAGGACTTTCATGGATTCACTCCAGTACACTACGCCTGTCAGTATGGGGACGGTCATCTTGTCTGGCATCTTCAGTCTAAAGGAGGGAAGCTTGATGCTCGCGGTCATGAAGGAGCGACACCACTGCACCTTGCAGCAAAACATGGCAATATCGGGCTCATCAAGGCGTCGAACATTCTTGACGAAGTGGACAGAAAGCCATTACGGAAGCTGAGAGACCACCAGGGGCGTGTGCCAGTCCACTGGGCAGTGATACATGGGCACGAAAGGGTGGTGCGGGAGCTGAAGAGCACCATTGATGAGCCAGACATGTACGGCTGGACCTCGCTTCACACCGCTGCTCTATTCCATGAAAGCGGCTCAGACATGATACAGACAGTATTCCAACTATCAACCAAAAGGGAGAAGCCAGACCTGAAGGGCCGCACAGCCCTCATGTTGGCCTGCGAGATGTCCAGGCTGCAAGCTGCCCATCAGTTGATAGAGGCGGGTGCAGATGTCAACGCCACGGATCCACGTGATTGCACTGTTCTCTGGCATGCCATAACCCAAATAGGCGATGCAGCCCTAGTACAGGCTCTTGTCAGCAAGGGAGCGAAAGTCGACGTCGTCTGCGAGGACCTGCACGCTTGGTCGCCCCTGCATACCGCAGCCCAGGGAAAAGATGACGTCATGAAGGTTCTTTTGAGCGCACTGGAGAGTCTAGACGCCGAAGCACGTTCCTTGGCCCTCGAACGTGCTGACAACCGTGGCCGAACGGTATTGCATCTTGCAGCCTGGTACAAGGAGCTGGAAGTTGCGAAACTACTCCTGTCGGCTGGAGCAAACCCAAACAGTGAAGACAAAGCAAGACGGACCGCCTTGCACCATGTTTTTATGTCTTTCTATGGTAAGGACGCCAAGGAGGCCAACTGTCTGAGGATGGTCAAGTTGCTGGTTGAGAACAATGCAAACCTTCTGGCTAGGGACTGTCATGGCCGAACGCCAATCGACGTTGCAACGGCCAGCAGGCACACAGAAGTTGCAGAGTACCTCAGGAAATGTCTTGAGTCTGAGGAAGATGCCAATATCTGACGAGGGAGCCACACCCGAAGACAGACATTGGGTCTGATGCCATCATTGTGTTGAAAGCTGTTTTCTTTGGTAACTTGCCTGACAATCTGTCTCTACTATATGAAATATGGCGCGCTGGGCTGTTGAAGTGACATTGATTTCAGACGTTGGATATCGTGATCGTTTTGCGTTATAGACTGCTTCTTTTAGCTCGATTCTAAGCTTCATTTCCTGTTATATCAACCGCGCATAGATGTGCCTTGGGTCACGTAGCGCCTTGTTGTGATTTCAATTCTCAAGATTACATGCTAAAGGATGATCCATAGCTCGCCGTGGTTGCGCCTCGGGGGTTACTTAGAAGACGTCGGGATATTAAGCGCAATAGAGTAAACCTACCAGTTGGTTTCCCCTTCTTAGTTGAGGGCTTCTGTTGTGATATCTCTTTCGTCAGTACGAGAGTTGCCGCTCTCCTCCGGCTTTTCCTTGAGCACTGCGCATTTCGTTGATCATGGCAATCTCCAATATCGTGTGGTCTGAACCAACATGGACCATGTCAAAGCCGGCCTCGATGTACTCCTTGGCTCTCTCTCTTGAATCTGAGTAGATGCCGCACTTTTTGCCTGCCTTGTGGCTCACTTCGAGGACCTTGTAGATGGCTTCGCGCAGTTGTGGCTTGATATCGCCATTGATGATAGGATGACCAATGCTGTTGCCTTCAAGAGGTCAGTGAAAATGTTGTTGCCGAGCAAAGACCTACTAACCGAGATCAAATGGCCCTACAAACAAGAGATCAATACCCTCGACAGCGGCAATCTCTTCTAGGTTGTCAAGTGCTGGCCGAGTCTCGATTTGAACAAGAGTTAATAGGCTGTCGTTGGCCTGCTGTAGGTACTCGTCTGAAGTGGGCATGGGGTTAAATCGATCCATGGCGTACGGTGAGCCGAATCCTCGGATGCCCATCGGGGGGAATTTGGCCGCCTTGACGATGTCTCTTGCTTCTTGTGCAGTTCGGAGCAGAGGGACCAATATCTGTGAACCATGAGTCTCGTTTCGCTTAAGCGCATCAAAGTTGGGAGAACGCTTACGCCGTGAGCACCAGCATCAAGGGCGCCTGGAAACTGTCAACAGACATACTTGGTAAAGGGGGCATAGAGTGGTGTCATCTCACGCTTGATAAGCCACGGTTCTGTGCTCGGGATTCGGACAATGGGGGATGCTCCAGCAGAGGCAATGGCAGGGATGCATTGGCGCATATCCCTGTCTACAGCTTGGTCAGTCCAAACAGAAATTAGATGCCTCAACGACCAGTCTCACCATCAAGGTCGCCATGTTCACAGTCGAGCAAGACCCAATCGCAACCCGGGATGCGAGCCAGCATCCGTGAGATGTTGGCACTCGGCGTCATCTGCCAGTATCCCAGGCTTGAGTTGGTGCCCTTGTCGAGGGCCATCTTGAACGTGTTTCCGGATGCCATTGCCGCCATGATTGTAGAATTGGACCGAGATGGAAGGGAAGAGGTCGGGAGGGTCGTCGGTGAGGCGGGGTGCAGATGCAGAGGGCGAGGATAGATAGGCAGCTGGTGGGAATCAAGATGGGGAATGACAAGGTAGCAGGCCGGAGACTTGGACGGAGTCTATTTAATGGAAAAGAGATGATTGGTGTTGAAGTTGACTGCTGGTTCGTGAGATCCAAGTTGATTCCTCCAGGCCTTTTAAAGTAGCTAGATATTGGAGAGGACAGATCAGAACCACATGATCATGACCACGCATAAAACGCCCAGCTTTTTGGGGCAAGGAAAGAGAGACAAAAGCGCATGGGGGCGGCCCTTTGAGGGGTTATCTCAAGTGTAGGTTTCGTCCAACATGGCTGTGGTTGGTTGATGCAGAGTACCCCTGAACTCCCCTCGACTTCCTCTCACGTGTCCACCGTTCCAGCAGTGTTTACTCGTTTAAAGATCTGGAAAGACATGTCATATGTTTCTCTTAGCCAAGAAGTCTCAATAGTATTGATGCATGTGGCAGGAGCATGGCCCCTAAACAAATCACCATATACTTCACAACGAAATCTCTAAGCAAGGCTCTCCTCTCCCCTTCGGAATCTTTAGATAACTCACCCGTCTTGGCAATGCAGACTTCCCCGCTTCCCCCACGTTCGGGAGTTAAGGAGTGACGGGAAGTGGATCGGAACGCAACGCCATAGAGCCCACCAAGGAGACAGAGCAAGCCCACTGCAGGTGCGTTATGCGCACAAGATAAAGGATTATGCCGGCCCATGAGTCGGGTATTTCCTTTCGGGACTCAAACTCTATATCAAGGGGTCTTGGCTGACGTCAGAGGCTAGGGTGAAGGCGGTCAAGTGAGGCTAACTGGGCCGACGATCCTCGGCTTCTGTTCCCGATGTACAATGACGTTGGCTAGATAAGTCCCGAATCTCAGCCCTGCTCGGAAGTGAGCAAACTCGTTGGAGATATTACTAAAAGAGGCTTCTGTGAGGCCATGATAAGCGATGCAATCGAGAATATTCGCGTACGGTCAATTGGTTGCAAGAATGGCTGGGACAGTGGAAAGGCGTTCGAGTTTCCAGCAATAGCACATCAACGCCTGGCAACTTCAGGGTCTTGACAATGGACTCTAGGGTCAAGGATAGATAAACCTAGGCCAGTTGACTACTAGAATTCGATGACTAGAGCCACAGTCTCTTGTAGAATACAGTCGCAAGAATGAGTCTAGGGAACCTTTGAAGCAACCCAGGTAAATCAACATAGCCATCTTCTGAAAACCAAGACACGAAAAAAGGACATATGAACATTAGATCCGCGAATCGTCTTCAGGTAGTCACAAGTGGCCCAGTCTATTGATGATCAATGTTTCCTGGCCTCAGGCGCTGGCCAACTCCCTGCTTCAAGACGTCTCGAACACACATCCAAATGTTACCCCTGGCGTTTATGCTCGGGGACCAAGTCCAAGTCCACTGACACCACGAAATTTGGGAGTGAAGCTGGCAGATGCTATACTAAGAGAAATTGTTACCTTTCCGAGGACAGCCTTTGCTAGGCCACCTGATTCGCTGCAGTCTCTGGGTACATTTACTGTAGTTAGTGATCTCGTATTTTCTACTAGCAATGTAAATTCTTGTAATTAATTTCGCTATTTTCATGTGATCTAGCAAACTACCGTACTAATAGTAATAGAGTGGGGTGATGCCTAAAGTGTGGCAGCACTTGTCGGTCTCATGCAGAGGATGTGAGTCGCCCGAGGCAACGTTCACAGCCGATTTTAAAGACCATGTTTTTGCCATCGGCCATGACGTAGAACTACTGATGTATCTCATTTCATACATGATTGCTTGCTGCTCCTTGAAGGGTTTGTGATGAGGGAAGTCTAGCATCTTAGAGGGAGTCGGTATGAGCTACTGTAATGGGAATAGTGGCGCTAGAAGAGGCCGGGGTGAATTTCCTATCTCGTCTCAACGAGGGTTATCATTAGATAGACTACATAGTCCGGGCTGACTTGCTATGAATGGCTAAGAGACGGCCGGAGACTGACTACCTATAATATTTCAACGTCTACTCCTAGTCAGGGGGGCTCGGAAACTTAGATCTTCTAGTTAGAAGGGACTCAGGTAGTGACAGCTCTACCAAGATCTTATGTGGTTTTCACAAAGGTCTATAGTCTATTAGCTGATGGTACTATAGTAGATTATACCCCCAAAGTCGCTATATCGAAACCTCGAGTGCCCCCACCGCCGGGACAGTGAAAGACCAGAGCTGACTCTACTTACGAGATCAGCTTGTCCGTTCCTGTGCAGACGTGTACACGCTCTCTATGAAGCAACTGTTGTACCCCAAACTTGATTTGTAACCAGCTTGTCCATCGGCGAGTTGCCTGGGCAAAGTATCCGGTGTTTACAAATGTCCCCGATATGGTCCCCGATATAGAGGCCGGAGAGAAATGAGGATCCCGAATAATTCATTCTTGTCTCCGTTAGAGAAAAGAAGTATCCGTTAATCTCCACCAACTAAAAAGGTTCCGCCGAGTTTAGAGATATAAAAGGAACGTTCAAACAAAGAGAATGGTAAACATCTTGGAGAGACAGCCAAACAACAACGCAACCCATTCACCATCAAGTAAACAACAGCCGCCAACATGAGCGCTCCTCTCGAACTCTTTGTTCTCCCTTGGGGAGTCTACCCCCGTCGAATCCTCCTCTACCTGTCTGAGAAAGGCATCCTCTCGTCGCCCCTGATCAAAATCACTTCCGTCACCATCACCCAGGAGGGAATGTCCACTCCCGAAGGCAAACCCCCGGGAACTGTTCCCATTCTTAAACTCCCCGACGGAACATTCATCAAGCAATCTGTCGCCATCCTCGAATATTTCGAGGATATCTGCGCACACCCCCAGAATGACTGGCAGCACGAACTGAGCAAGAGCGCCAAGTCTAGCTTGCGCGGAGAGACACCAGAACAGAGGGCACGCATCCGAGATATGCTTTGTCTCGCAGATGAGGCATGCAGCCAGTTCGGATTCGCCTGCCACAAGGGCACCGCTCTTTTCACTCTTTTCGAGACCACCAATGCCCTGACGGCCAAGTTGGTCCTCGAGTATTGCAAGAAGAATCTGAGACTCCTAAACGAGTACTACGAGGCGGATACTCTGGACCAGGGTCGGCAAGCCACCATCGCGGATTGCGTCTTGTACTCGCTGTTGCACTTTGCGAAGGATCTGTACAGTCTTGACCTCACGGACGATTTACCCAACCTGCAGCGGTTCTATGGAGCGTTTCAAAAGAGGGAGAGTGCTCAAGTCAAGGAGGATCACTTCCCTCGGGATGTCAAAGAGCTGGCATGCCAATGGCTTCCAGTGGAGTAACTGATGGCTTGGAAGAGGAGACCTAAATAGATGCTTGAATGTTACGCAGATCCTTCAAAGCCGTGTCAACAAAGTTCATCGCCACCCTGATCCTATCAGCCTCGTCATGTACCATGTACTCGTCCGGTTCTTCATCCAACTCTTGACCCTTGCGATCTAGACACGTCAAGAAATCCCACACGATATGGCTCATCTTTGTACCCGCTTCAGCCGGTAGTAGTGTTTCGCTCATGGAGAAAAGGGTGGCTTTGTTCTTGTTTGGGAACTTTGTGTAGTAGTTTCCAGGGTCTGCCTCGTTTGGTCGAAAACCAAGCTGGATAAAGGCCTCGACGAACGCGGGAGAAACAAAAGGAGGGGAGTGCTGTAGGACACTCTCCCAGCGGAGTATCTCTAGCATACAGACGCCCAAGCTGTAGACGTCGTGGGCCATCGAGTACTCGCGTTCTGCGGTTAAAAGCTGACGCTCTGGATGCTGGTAGATCTTGCGCTGAAGAGTGACGTCGCCTGCCAGTCGTGTCACGCCCTGTTCCACCTCACGCGCGTACTGCCATCCACAAAGACTCAGGGCAGGTATGTTCTCTCCGGGTCGCGCAGTCGGTGACCGAAGGGCCTCTAGTGGGTGGATGAGGATGTTTTCCGGTCGGATGTTCTTGTGCACCAAGCCGAGGAGTTGAGTCTGAAGAACAGCAGCGGCAAGCTGATAGCAAAGATCGACTCGAAAGTTCAGCGAAGGTTTGGAGGGATGGCTCATCATATATGTCGAGAGCGTCGGTGGAAGACCCCCGTCGAAATGTCCTCGAAAGATGAGCTGGAAAGCACCACCATCACGACCCGGCTCGTCTCGGTACCCAAGAAAAGGGAGGATTCCACTATCAGGCTGAAGTTGAGAAAGCTTTGAAGAAAGTATTTCGATGCTCTCTCTTGCTTCATCCTTTGTCTCTAGGAGATACGGCTTGGATTCAAGGAGATACCATTGAATATCCTGGGAAGCAGTTGATCTCCCTCTGACGAGGAATGTCGGGTCCCTTCCCACGACCTGGATGATTGTAAAGTCCCTAGGAGAAAGGCAGAGCGGAGATGAGTCGTTGAGATGCTCACGGAGCATCATGACGTCGTCGCGGAACTCGTTTCTCAGTCGTGTGAGCATCCCACTGCTGCCTATCCGCACCAACTCGTTGCGGGCTTCCAGCCGCGACCATGAGTCCCAAATAGACGAATTCTCTGTCAGTAAATCCATGAGCTTGTCCACGCGTGCCAGTTGTTCCTTGAGTCGCTCCCAAGTTCTGAGTAGTCGCTCTTGGTGCTCCGGCACGATGATGCGGCTCCTGAGAACTGGCTGAGCCAGCTCGATGAGAAGAGTGAGCTGGTGCTTTCGATCGTCAAGTGCAAACACGCTGAGCTCCTGGGCGAGAGGGGCGAGTCGTCTCTTGTCTTGAACCCGTCTGTAGATCCGGTAGCCGTACTCTGCCAAGACCGGGGCTGCAGATACGGCTGAGAGCGCGAGACCGGCGATCTCCATGTCGAGACTGAGAAAATGCTTCAAATGACTGCTGAGAGACAGATAGCGTCTTGAACAAACGTTAATAGACCGATGTTGACAATATCAATGAGGGGAAATGAGAAGGATCGTTTCAAACACTTGTCAGGTTGTGAATCGTTGCTCACTTCCCGATACCCGAGCCTGATTTCGCAATCCTGACCACGCATTGGCTATAATTCATCTGCCTTGAGTCTGCCTTGTGCATGTTGTCTTACATCAACCCCGCGACGCGCGTAGAATCATGCCACGGCCAAAGCAACTTCCGCTCTCCTACCCAGAAACGAGCAGATGCTCTTGACACACTAGGCGAATGTCTATCGAATCGATACGACAACCATGGACTCCTTTGACCCGGTCGCATCCTCATTCTCGTCCTTTGCCTTTGCGCAGGCTGGCACCTTTCTCTTCCAGTTCGACCCGGAAACGGATAAGGCTGCCTTCACCAACCCAGACTTGTTACCAGGGTTGAAGAACCTCCGTCTCGGCCACTCCCTCATCCGAGAAGCTCTCGAGAAAGGCCGATTGCCTCCTTTCCTCGAGTACCTAGCTCTGTACACCAACGCGGTCCGCAAGTGCAGCGCCACGGCCCAGCATCTACGTCTACAGAGTGACCCGAGGTTTCTGAAAGATGCTCGCGTTGTTTCGCGTCAGCGTGAGCTTCTTAGACAAGTTCGAGAGGCCCGGAGATGCTCGGAGCAGTTGCAAAACCTCCTCGACTGGGACGGGTCGCTCACAACTCGGCTCAATGTGGAAAATAAAGATGTGCAAAACTGGCTGGATGTCTCATTGTTTCCGAATGATTTGGACGCCGAGCTATCATATACTCCTGAGTTTTGTCTCGTCCCTGGCACCTTTCGTCCCTGGGTGAGTGGGAACCGCAAAATTATATGGTTCTCAGTCACAAGTAAGTTACTCTGATTAGCGACCATTGATAATAACCCCCCTGCTCACAAGTGCCATCGTTTAGATAACCAAAGGGATGAAGTCTTTGGGTAAGAAGCGGACATCTATTGCGTTTACAGCATGACCTAATTCAGACGTGATAGCTTAGCGGTTGCCAGGCTGGTTCTCCATGACTGTAAGGCATTCATTGGCTACACCCCCTTCACTCGCTCATCGCGGGAACTCGTCAATTTCCTCTGCCACCTCTTGCGACAGCTTCTGGCCTCACAGAAAGGCGACGCATCACTTGTAGTGAAAGGCTGGTTCCTCAGCCACAAGGAGACCAAGCCTTCCCTAGAAGATGCCCGGCGGATTCTTTTACATGAACTACGACGGAAAAGGCGAGCCTACTTGATCTTTGCCGGTACAGATGCAAGTATGGATGATATGGAGGCTCTGCTGCCAGTCCTTGAAGATATCCTGCAGACGGGCTGCAAGGTCTGCGTGATATGCCCGTTCCCCTTGCCCACCCAGCTCGATAGCGAAGGCACTCACAGAATCCAAACCCTACAAGCGCAGTTCCAATCATATGGAAATGATATCATTGAAAATCACGACACTGGAGTCTGTGTGGGTAATGGTGTAAGTTCACCACCATCCTTACTATCGCAGAGCCGATACTTATCGAGATGACTAGTACGGTTTCCAAGATGACTTCTGGGGAAACCAGAGTAACCAGTGGGGCGCCGCGCTGAACGAATTGACCAACGACACTGCGCCTGTGGCCAGTATCTCAGTCAAAATGCTGGTATGGCTAGTGTTTGCGTTGGATCAACTCACAGTCAGCGAGATTGAAGCCGCAACTGCAGATGATCCCAATCATTCCGCCATCGCCAATGGCACGAATCCTTTAGAACGCCTCGAGTATTTTCTCCAGTCACGTCAGGATTTTCGGGGCAACCATGCGGTCCGTCTAAAAGTTCCCATGTGCTTCTTCCTTCGGGAGCGGCTTCACGACGCAGAAGGGATACATGCTGATGGCCCCCACGCTCTGATCGCTGAGCGATGTCTATCCTACATCGGTTCGTCATCCAACATGGGAAAGCTCCCGGAAGACGACGATGGACTCGAAGAATGGATTGGGCAGTATCCTCTGCTGCGGTATGCCAGCAAGTTTTGGGGAAATCACGCTTCCAAGGTGAGATCAGCATCAGGCCAACACACGAGGCTACTTGCAACCTTGCTAGAGTCTCGACACGTCGAGGAGATGTGTGCTTTAATGCTCTCAAGATCTAAAAAAGCCACCAAACGTCACAGAGGGGCATACAAGGGAATGACAGGACTGCACCTCGCCTCGGCTTTTGGGTTGGTCGAGGTGGTGTCGCAGATGATAGGGTCCGGCAAGTTCAGCCCTTGTCTTCGGACAGATGATGGCTGGACTGCACTTCACTGGGCCATCGAGAATTCCCAAGAAGACGTTGTGGCTTTCCTCCTCGGCTTGTCAGACACGGAGTCCCTGTTGGCTTGCAAGACGAACTCGGAAGGTTGTACGGCACTGCACTTTGCCGTCAAACACCAACGCCTTTCAATAGTGGAGTCTATGCTCATAAAAAAAGTCAACGTCAATGTCCAAGATGTTCGGGGTCAGACGCCCCTCTACTTAGCTGTGTGGAGTGGCCGAGAGAAGGTCGTTGAGCGGCTGTTATCGAACGGAGCTGACCCCAATATTCCAAGCATCTACGGGACAACGCTTCATTGCGCTGTCAAGCGCGGGACACCCGATCTTGTCAGAACACTGATCTCGGCAAGCGGTTCTCGCCTTGATCTCAACATCAAAGACATCCTTCCACTGACAGCCCTCCAAGAAGCACAGGCAAGGGGGCGCGATGATGTGGCTGCGATTCTCCTCGAGGCAGGAGCAAACCCTGAAGTGGATTTGTTCCTTACCCAAGCATACTTCCTGGGCAGTCACCAGGGCCTTTCTTCGAAAGAGGGCTGGCAGACTTATCAAGTGGACTCGGAACTATCGGCTCAAATCAAAGTTGGCAATCAATGCACCTGTCACGTTCTCAAGTCGCACCATCAGGAGTCCAGGGACGCCCAATCTAAAGAGACACTCGAGCTTGAGTCTCGGGGGGATTTGACAGCACCGACAGTGAGTCTGCTAGAGTTACCCGAGGAGGGTGTCTCCCCAGCTAATTCCTCCCAGCAAGTGTTCCGGAAAACATTTGACCTGGCAAGTGATGCTAAAGGACAGGTTCAGAAATACTTGTTGTCCGAATGGCAGATTCTTTTCAAACTTCGACATCCGCACATTGTCCGATACATTGATTCTGATGACGACCCTCACCGCAACGAGTTTCTGCTCTACATGGAGTACTGCGATAAGGGAGACCTCGAGTCTTGTCACGGTATCCAACTGAAGGACTTGACAACCAGAGAAGACAGGCGATATGGGTTCGTCGAGGACGAGGCAAAATCAGAGCTGCGGCCTTTGACCGGCGTCGAGGTCTGGGCGATGATCTGGCAGTTGGCTTCAGCATTGGCCTATCTCCATTACGGCTTGGCTATCAAACCCAAGAATGGGCTGTACGGCGCCAGTCTTGAGGGTCCATGGGCTTACATCATTCACCGCGATGTCAAGCCCGCCAACAGTAAGAGTACCAAGCACCTTTGCGCACAGGAACTGACCAGCAATATAGTTGTAATGCACGGCGCCGAAAAGAACAAGTTCCTCTTCAAGCTGTGTGATTTGGGAATCGCCAGCCATGCTGGCCTAGGGCCTGATCAAAACCAAACTCAGTTGATCGGAAGTTCTGGTCTGCAGCCTCCAGTAGGTAGACTTCTATCCTGTTGCAGTTGACTATTGTAACGCACCGCTGTTCAGAAAACTGATGTGAAGCGCAGGAAGTGAGGCAGGGCGAGCTGTGGACAACCAGGGGCGACATGTTTTCGCTTGGAGGCAAGTATCTCCTAGACGCGATGTTTCTTTTCGACCAACCCCCATGCTAACTCTGATATAGAGACCATCAGGTTGACCGCCAAGTTAAAGGACGAGCTGCTCGACTGTCAACCATTCAAGGGCTTCCTGGATGCAGCACGTGGAATCGACGAAGACTCGCGACCGACCAGCCTCGAAGCTATGGAAGTGGCGTACCGAAACCTACGAAAAGCCACTGGCAGCTTCTCAATCCTGCCGCGAGCTGTCCTTGAGGAGATGCGTGCTGTCCATCAAGTCCTCGGTCACTGGGGCGGGAGCTATTTGTTTCAGTCATTTCTACTCACCGCCGAACTACTAGACAGCTCACAGCCATTCCGACAGGGTTCATCCGCAGATGATCGCAGGAACCTTGTTAAACGACTATGGCTGCTTCTGGACGATGGAGCCAAGGAAACATTCACTGGCAACTATGAGCTCACAGCACACCTTCTGATTCTACTGGAGGGTCGCTCCACAGAGGAGAAACTATCGAGAGAACAAGATCTTGATAGATTCTTGACAAAACCCGCCAACATCAATCGTCAATGGGTCAAGTCAAGCTGGTCGGCGCTTCATATTGCAGCGCAGGAGGGAAAGCTTTCAGCTGCCAAGACACTGCTGCGGTATGGAGGAAGGGTTGACTTGAAGGACAGCTCTGGGAGGACGGCAAAAGACTATGCAGAAGAACATGGGATGCGGGAGATGGTTGCCCTGTTAGAGGGCCAGAGTGAGGGGACCGTTGTTGAACGCCGAGAAGAAGGGGGAGGAACGAGCAGAAAGCGGCGGAAGCTGATATGAGGATTAGCCTAGGTACGCAAGGAAGATGGTACCAGCACTCAAGAATCTGGGCTGCATTCTAAGTATTTGAAATCAATGTCGAAAGAGTGTTCGTCATGGTAAATAGCTGTAAGGAGGTTGACCAGTGTGACCCAATATTCTGTTCGACTCTGGGAGACGGAATATGTAGGCTTATCAACAAGAAGGGAACAACGATATCAAAAGTATCCCCTCTACATAAACTAGAAACATATTTATATATATATAGAAGTCGATGTTTCTTTGAGACAGCGAGATTCCCATCATTTCATTCTGTTACTGTAGGGTAAGCTTGTCCGTCTCATTGAAGCTTGAGCGGCTGAAGCTCCACTTGGACAACCCCACAGCGAATGATGGAGCTTTTCCCAACCTGACGTAACCGTCGAGCTTAACTTCACTTCCGCATCACAATTCAATCCCTCCATTTCATCCTTTGTCGCGTCACCTCTGGCGTCGGTCGCAATGGACAGTCTCGACGAATTCGAAAAGACTCTTGCCGCCGAAAAGGCAGAGCGTGAACGTACAGAACGCGACCGCGAGGACAAGAGACATCGCAAGCACAGACACCACCATCGACACGACTCGGATAAAGATCGAGATCGCGATAGAGACGGAGACAGAGATAGAGATAGGCATCGACATCGTCGACATCGCGATGATGAAGATGAGGGACACAGACACAAGCGCTCACGACACTCGCGCGACGATGACGAACGTCGATCACGGCATTCCCACCGCGACGAGCGACACGACAAGACAACAGACCCCCAAGAAGACCTCCCTATCCCCGACGAAGAGAAGCCACCCAGCGAAGATACCGTAGAAAGGTCCAAACCTCTAACGCGGGATTCCTGGATGACGGCACCCTCCTCCCTCGACGTCGACTACATCCACCGACCAGACAAGAAGTCGCCCCCTCCAAAAGTCGAGCCGAAGCGAATCGTTTCCAAGCGAGAGATCAACCTCCACATCCAAGACATCAACGAGGGCAAGAAACTCGATGAGCTCGAAATTCCCGCCGAACGAGATGTCGAGTACACCTTTGGCGACGCCGGCTCCTCCTGGCGCATGACCAAGCTCAAAGCCGTCTTCACAGCAGCCGAAGAGGGCGGTCGCTCAGTAGAAGAAGTCGCCATGGAGCGCTTTGGGGATCTGCAAGACTTTGATGATGCGCGGGAGGAAAAGGAGGAGATGGAGCGGAGGAAGCTCTACGGCAAGGGTTACAAGGGCCACGATAAGCCCACCGGCGACCTCTACCGCGAGAGGATCAAGAACCAGAAACCTCCGCCTCCCGAGCCAGAGCAGGGAACCATCATCCCCGACCCGCAGCCCCTGTCCGCACCAGCCATAGATCAAACCTCCCTGAACCGCCTTCGCGCCCAGATGATGAAGGCCAAGCTCCGCCGCGCCCCCAACGCCGCACAGCTCGAGGAAGAGTACAACAAGGCAGCAGCCGCCTTCTCCTCGGTCCAAAAGGACCCCGAAGCCGTCGTCCTCGGCGTCATGGACAACCGACAACTCGCCGGCACGCGCGCCGAAGCGAAAGCCATCACCAACAAGCGCGGCCGCGAGCGAGGCAACGTCGAGGAGAACAACGACATGACCATTGAGGACATGGTCCGCGAGGAGCGCCGCACAAAGAACCAAGCCGGCGGCGAAGGGCTGCGCTTGGCGGAGCGCATCGCCAAGGATGGAAAATTCGACAACGGCCTCGATTACATGGATGAGAACGCGGAAAAGCTCGCCCGTCGTATGCACAAGTCCGACATCAACCTCAAGAACATGGCCGTGTCCGAGTTCCAGAAGATGTCGCGCGTCCTCGATTCGTGCCCCCTATGCCACAAGGAGGACACCGACCAACCTCCCCTCGCCCCCGTCGTCGCCCTCGGCACCCGCGTCTTCCTCACCCTCGCCACGGATCCCGAGGTGTCACCGGGCGGAGCTGTCCTCGCTCCGATAGCCCACCGTGCTAACCTCCTCGAGTGCGACGACGACGAGTGGGAGGAGCTGCGCAATTTCATGAAGTCCCTGACACGAATGTACCACGAGCAAGGCCGCGAGGTGGTCTTTTACGAGAACGCGGCGGCGCCTCACCGCCGCATGCACGCCGCAATGGTGGCCGTGCCGATCCCGTACGCAGAGGGCGCCACGGCGCCGGCCTACTTCCGCGAGGCCTTCCTCTCGTCGGACGAGGAGTGGAGCCAGCACCGGAAGGTCATCGACACGGGGGCCAAGGCGCGAGAGGGCATGGGCCGGTCCGCCTTCCGGCGCTGCATCGCAAAGGAGATGCCTTACTTTCATGTGTGGTTTACCCTCGACGGCGGGCTGGGCCACGTTGTCGAGGATGCGAATAGATGGCCCAAGGGGGATCTGTTTGCCCGCGAGGTCCTGGGGGGCATTGTGGATGCCGAGCCGCACGTGGTCAAGAAGCAGGGGAGGTGGACGAGGGGGGATCCAAGGGTCGAGGGGTTCAAGAAGGGGTGGAGGAAGTTTGACTGGACTAGGATGTTGGCAGAGGAATAGATAAGAAGGAGCGGGATTTAATATTTATTTTGTTTTCATTCGTCTCACAAAGAAACATACAAGACATTACACTAAGTAGGACGTGCCTGTCCGTAAGATTATCCATACATGGCTAGTACAACCAGATGACATGACGCTTCTCCTCCACATCTTGCTGACGCTCTCTGGGTATCAAGACAAACCTCATCCAACGAGGCTGTTGCGGGTGGGAGCAATAAAACGAAGAGGGACTCGATCCCTGGCAACAAAAAGAATAAAGTGCTCCCACAGGTATAATGCGCTTGCCTCATACTCTCCCTCTCCGCCCTCTCTCGCGCTCCTTACGTCCGTCAGAGCCAGTCAACTTCATCCAGTCCTCCCACTCCTTGCTCATCTCCATTAGCACAGAGCCCATGACGCTCGCGCTCGCCATGAGGCCGTGGCCCTCGCCCTCGAGGACTCTCACCTCACACCTCCGCATTGTCTTGCCGAGCCACTTGACATTGTCCACGGGAACTCGCGTGTCCCTGCTCCCGTGATGGATCACCACCGGCCTCGTAATGTCGACGTATCGGAACCCGATAGTATGCCGTCGCTCGAGACAGACCAAGAGATCCACGGCCGGGTTCGCTCCCGTCGTTGCCAATTCCCAGATCGCATGCGTTAACCTCAAATCGTACGTCATTTGGCGCTCCTTGTCCGCCATGGCGTCCTCCGCCGCTGCCAAGATGGCTGTATCGGGGTTTCTCGTACCCTGAGGCACCTGCATCCTGTCCATATTCTCGGATGCGTTCGGTGGCTCCAGATCGGGATCGCCGTGGCCATTAGACTTGCCATACATGTCATGGCTGATATTCTCCTTGTCCAAGCTGGGTGTCACATTCCGGGTACCCGCTGTGCTCTCTCGTCCGCCATTGTTGTTTGTCCTCCGCTTCGACCGTCGGGGGTTCTTGGGTAATGAGCTCGTGATGGAGCTGCTCGTCGCCGTCATGAAGCTGCTGTTGGCAGCCTTGAGGATAGGGGTCGGTAGGGCGCGTAGGATTCGCTGTGAGGTCGGAATGGCGTTGGTCGGGGGGAGGGTTTGCGAGGTACCAAAAACGTTCATCTGAGACGGAGGGATCCATGGAGCCAAGAGGTGAATTCTACCGCGGATGTGCTGAGGCATACGGAGAGCCGTGGCCAGGGCGTAGATGGCGCCAGCTGAATGGGCTAGGATGGAGAACTTTGTGATCTTCAATGCCTGGCAGATAGCATAGACATCATCTGGTCAAGTCAGCATTTGTCCCTCAAGTGCTAGCAAAGCAAACATACCTGGCCAGCTGAGCGGCGTGGCAGTCCCATCCGAGTATGGCTCACTGTCTCCAACACCGGGACGATCCGGAGTGATCAGCCGCAGCTTCAGTGTCAATGCCAGCTCATCATAGAAAGCAGTGATGTATCTAGTCAGTCCCATTCCAACACAGCAAAACACAGCCGAGCCTTCCGAGTCGCCAACCTCGGAAAAGGAGATGACGCGACCAGTCTGGGGGTGTCGAATCTTTTGTGACAGGCGGGGAGAGCAGAGGTAAGACTCTACAGCATCGTCCACGGAATCGGCTGACTGGGGTCGCTCGTAGCCGGCAGGAGTCGGGTTCTGGACGGGTTGAGGGCTTGGAGATTCGCGGCTTCGTTCGTCCGGTCGAGGGCTAAGCGGTCCAGATAGACGCTTGAGTCGTGAGCTACTACGCTTCATCTTGACTCCGTCAGGAGGAACTGGGCTCTGATGCCCCGAGCGGCGACGGCCATGACGGTCGTTGCTCGACTCTCGACGCCGATTTTGCGCTACAGCAGGGAACGGTGCGCCCTCATCTTCATCATCGTCGACCCCAAAACCGTAGTCATCTTGGCTGACGTCGAGGAAACTCCTGCCAGCCACACTCGTGGTCTTGGACGGGGCTGGCTCTTGGAGCCCATATACTGGCGACCTGGCAGACGACCTCAATTGGTCATGTGCGGTATGTCCTTGCTTTCTCCTCCCTGTCTCCCGAGGTTTGTGATGCTCCTCAGCCTCGGGTATAGCATCACCCAGTGGTCCCTCTTCTCGTCTCGATCTCCTCGCACTCGATCGCTTCGGTTGCCCGGTCTTTCTCAGGCTCGAGTCGCGAACCGGAATTGCACAGGGGCCCTCCATTGGGCGCTCAATGGGCAGCCGGTGATGTACGGGCGGCTCTTCGTGGATGGCCGTCTCGGCAAAGAAGGGATCACTCCGTCCTCCGCTGTGGATGCTACTCTCAACGGCAAGGCCACCAGAAGACGACGCCGAGACACCGCCGGACGCGCGTTTCCGCTCCACCTCCTTCTCACGGAGTTGCTCCTTTGAACTCATGTACATGAGCCCCTTGTGGCTCCTCGACGCCTTCTTGCCCCAGCTATCATGCGATCGTTGGTGGTGGAGCTCGGGTGTCGGGGCGGAGCGGCGTTCGATGGAGAGGTTGCCTATGCTCTGAGTATCGTCATTCTTAGAGGCAGCTGATGACCCCTTGGACGAGGGCCGCGAGGTGCTGTTCCTGATAAAGGACCGCAGGCCGCCAGAGTTCTCGCGGCTGGGGCTTCTGGGGCTCTTGGGGCTCTTTGCGGCTGTAAGGGGGGAGAGGCCGCTCGGGGGCTTTGAGGTGCGGATGATGGGAGGGCAGGCGGCAAGCTCGTCGAGGGATACGGGGTCCTGTCTCAGGTCGTTGAGGCTCGGCTGGTGAAAGGCTCCGTAGTCGACGCCGAAGCTGCCGTGTCTGGGACCCGGGCTCGAGGGCAGAGAGAGGCTGGTCGGGGTGGCCTCGAAGTGGGAGTTTGCGGGCTTGGAGATGACGCTGAGGCTGGTGATGAGGTTTGAGATGACTTCGGGGCTGGCGGGAGGGAGACTGGCACGTTTGAAGGCGGCGGAGGGCCCTGGAAGAGAGCGACGTCGGCCGTGATGATGGGCGCGGGTCGGGATAGGGGGGATGTCAGCCGACTCGAAATCCATGGCTGGGACCGCCGCGTGCCGCGGGCTCTGAATGTAGGCAGGTTAGTTGATCCCAAGGGAGGATGGGATGGGATGAATGGATGGAGATGGGCGTCAACGTGGGAACTGTGGATAGCGGCGTGCGCGCGCGTGTCTCGTCAAGGGAACCCCAAGGGGGGAGGGGAGCCACGCTGAAGGGTTACAGCAGCTACCGGCCAACCTAAGCTTCGACAGTTTCTGGAGCTTGGGTGTGGGCTCGGCCCGGGATTGTCTCGTGGTATGTCTCGCAGCGTCAGCGCTGGCGCGGGCGTTGGCGCGCGCTCGCTCTGGGCGTAAGGGATGGAACGCTGGGTCGAGGAGGGAGTGAGTGAGTCGGATCGCTCGTGGGGATATTAGGTTGTTGGTGGTGGTAGAGGCTTTTTGGCGGTTGCGGTGGGAATATGCAGGTTGTCGCGCAAAGGATGTGCGCCGCAGCGGAAAAGACAAACAGAGGACAAGAATCGGATGAAGGAGAAGAGAAAAAAAAGAAGAAGCAAACGCTGGCTGAGGATCAAGGAAGAGCGGATGATGGGCGCGCGCGGGCGGTGATTGATTGATTGACAGCAATTTTGAGATGAACTGGGCGGGACGGACTGGGTCGGGGGGCTAAGACAGTGGCGTTGACTCAACAAGCGCTGCTGCTGCTCCGTCCTTTGTCGCCCGAGACAACTACTCGTTCGAGGAAGAGGTGTCGTGTGTACGCAATTGCTGGAAATAGCCTCTGAAGTTTTTCCTTTTTTTTGCGGTTGGTAGATTGTGTAGAGACAGAGTGTGTGTCCTGCCCGGTCAGCCGAGAGAGTAGAGTATGGGGGAGGAATGAATGGTCAGGGGGCGTGTGTGTGTGTGCCACGGAAGGTTTGTGCTCCCCGACACAGCAGGCACCGAATGACCTTGACCTGAAGATACGAGCCAGAGAGATCGGAGCTTCAGGTTTCTTCTCTCTCTCTCTCTCTCTCTCTCGCGTTTCTGCTTGAGCACGGAGTAGGTCCGGTAGCAACGGACTATTATTTCTCAGCAAACAGGGGCCCAGACCGTTTCGAAAGGCGATGCAACGGGGGGGGATATGCAATGCAATGCACACGCACGCGACGCGCGCTGCGAAGCGATGGATGCCCATGCGACGACGACAGCCTCTCCTCTCCTCATTGAACCCCTTGAGTCAAGACGCAGAGCCCAGGAGAACACCTGCTGCTGCTTCTAGTTCAATCTCCCGCGACAGTCGTCATTCTCAATCTCTGGTTAACCACTAGAACAATGATAGGCCCAGGGAACCCCTGACCAAAAGAAGGAAAAAATGGAAATTCCCATCTTGGACGAGCGCGGGACCCCTGAAAGCTTCCCCTGGAGCTTGCATCCTTACCCGTTAGCACCGCGCGCCTCCCCAGGGGTGGGAAGCTCCCGCTATTTTCGCATTCCAAGCCTCGTGGGAGGGCGATTCGAGTTTAAGGCAAGACGAATGGAATGGACTTTCAGGTTCCGAGTTTCCCCTATGGCGAAAGTTAAAAAAGGCTGCAACTAGACCTTTTGAGTCGAGACTGGTGATGGTTCGCGGAGAGGGGAGTGGACAACCTGGTCAGGGTCTCCCGGATAAGCAAGGGGACCTGACTTCCATGATTAAACCTGCATGCGGGCGGGTGATGTCTATTGATTACGGAGGCTCCACAGCGGAAGCAGTCAATTTTATTTGTTGGGCTTTTCTGTTTGTCTTAAGAAATCGTGAGAAGCACAAAAATCATACCCTCATCCGGTTCTCCCGTGTCCGTGCTGGTTGTTGTCAACTTGATCACCAAATTCCCCCTCTTGACAGGTCCCACGATCTACGCGTAGCGCGTTTCGACGTGCCATGCGAAAAGAGGAGAAGCTTCACGGCTGCTCGCATGGATGCCCTTTTGAGGCTGCCAGCTTGGACCTCCCTGCAGCTTGTCTGGCGTTCCTGCGTCTGGTCTCACTGCTGCAGATTCCTCCCCATTCATTGTTTGTCTTGGGAGGACGGACAAACGCGCCATGACGAAACAAGTCTCTCGTATCTTCAGCGAGCCAAATCGTCCTTTTCCAACCTCCCATCGAGATCCTTTCTCATTCTTGAGCCCGTTTATGCTCGTACTCTCCGATCCTTCCTCCGCCTTTTAGCGCTGCATCAAAAACTCCCAAACCCAAATCCCTCGTAGGGCTGCGAGCGACAATCATCTTCAGCGCTACTGGTCCCCCATTTCCAACCCCACACCAGCCACAACTACGTCATCGGTTCTAGCCACAAGTTTGCTTGTTTGCAACCGCAACTCCGGTTTTCTGGATTGTCTTTGCGACGTCATGGTCGCGAAAATGCATGCTACGTAGTAGGTCAAAGTTGAGCCTCCCCTCCAAGAGTAGAAGAATCGTAGATCCTGTTGTTGCATTATTGTGAATTCTGCTTCTTTACTTCTCAACTCCGTGTCTTATGCTGGCGATGCGAGTGTAGCATCAACACCACGATACCATAACCAACCAACATCACTACATCAGCCACAAAATGGATGTACTACTCTCTCTACCCATCTTCTCCTACCTCCTCTCGCCTGCTTCGGCGTCATGGTCAACCTCTCTCAACCTCCTCTTCTTTTACATGACATGGACAACCCTCGTCCTCTCCCACACTCCCCTGCGCATCCGCCTCCTCGGTTCTCTGGCCATACGCATAGTCCTCTATCTAATACCGTCCCTCCTCACGCTCGCTTTCGATGCTGCGGTTCCCAGCCTCGCCGAGTCTATCAAGCTTGGAGGCCGTGCGTCTCTTCCGCCTCGTGATGCCCGCACACTTGGTCGCCAGGTTACGCTGGTGGTGTTCAACCTCGCCCTCGTGACGGGTGTTGAGGGTGCTTCGAGTCTAGGCTTTGCATATATCTTCAAAGACAATGACTTCAAGACGACGTCGACACTTCCATTGCCGTGGCAACTGGCAAAGCATATTGTCTTGCTACTCACGGCGCGAGAGGTGCTCACCTACTATATCCACCGTTACACACTCCATTCCTCCTCCACCATCGGCAAATCCCACCGTCGCTTCGCCCACGCTCGTGCCGCGGCGCCTTATAGCCTCCTCCTCTTTGCCGACCATCCCATTCCTATTCTCCTGCAACGTTTCGTCCCCATCTACCTCCCTGCTCTGGCACTGCGACCCCACCTCTTGACTTACTTCCTATTCCTTTCCCTCTGCACTGCCGAGGAAACCCTATCGACCTCTGGCTACAGCATCATCCCAGGCATCATAATGGGTGGCATGACGCGCCGGACAGCAGTGCACTACGCCAGTGGTGGGGACTGCAACTATGGTGCATGGGGGTTCCTCGATTGGGTTAACGGTACCGGGCGTGGTCGGGACGTACTTGAGGATGTCAAGGCCGAAGCGGAGAAGCATCATGTGAAGGAAAGGTCGGCAGCGAAGGTGGACACTGGCATGGGATCTATTCAGGATGGGATCGATATGCTGAGGAATGGAAACGAGAACGGAAAGAGGAGGAGTTCGAGATTGAGGTCGAAACGAGCCTCCTAAGCGCGGCGTGTTCTTTATTCATTCTCCGTCACAAGATAGTGTTTATAACTTTGAAGTTGAAAAGTTGACTTTTTTACACGAGACGATATGTATCCAAACATCCAAAGCCTCGCTTTCCATGCCCTGCCATGTTTCTATCAGGTCTAACAACCACGCCCCAACATATTCCCAGAAATCGTATCTATGAGTATCCCATCTTCTTGCCAAACCAGCTCAGAGTCTCCACTCCGCTCTGCACCCTCATGCCGATCCTCGCATCCAGTACAAACGCCTCCCACACCTTGGCCACGTCCATCTGCCGCAGACACTCGTCGTACTTTTCCCGCCTGTACGCCGCGACCTCTTCGACGGTGCCCTCGGGTGGATTGCAGCACTCTCCCCATGCGATGGCACCCTTTTCGTAAGTTCCAGCGGCGAGGACGTAGTCGTCCTTTGTTAGGCCCTTGAACACGGATCTGCTTTATGTTAGCGGGCGTGTTACATGTCGAGAGTAGAATTACTTACCGGTCATGCTTGAGGACATGTGTCTCGAGGAGCTCCCTCGCCTCTTCGAACCTCTTACCCTGTCTAAACAGCGACGCACAGATGAGCGCCCAAGATCCCATCTCGTCAAGTTCCTCCTTCATCTTCTCCACCACCTCCGGCTTAGCCGTGCATCGCTCCCATCGCATAGCGTTCCTCGCAGTCTCGAGTTCCGCAGGTCCCATGCGCTTGACCATGTTCCACAGGTAGCACATCTCCAGCGCTGGACTCGCACCGATCGCATCGGCCAGGTCCACGCCGTATGTCTTTACGCGGTCTTCCCACTTCTGGACCTTGCGTTGGATAAACACCTCGAATGGTAGCTGTCGTGCCATGAAGCGCTTCTTTCCCGCGACGCTGGGGGCCTTGCGGAAGAACTCCTCCGTCTTGACCTTTTGCCGTCTCGCCTCGCCTTCGTCGCCAGTCTCGACCGCGTTGCGGTAGAGCTCGAGGGATGCGATACCGGCCATGTAGTAGTACAGGGCGGGGCTCCAGTCGTTGACCTCGAGGCAGTGGAGGAACTCGTCGCGCATAAGTGGCCAGTTCTGAATGGCCATGGCGTTGATCGAGAGCTCAAAGTTGTTAAGCGCAGCAACTTGCTTCATCTTGGACTCGCCGCCCGTCGTGAGAATCTCAATGGCCTTGGGGAGCTCCTGTTCGTTGCCGTGCTGTCTGGCCTCCTCTACCCGCCACAGTCTCGAGTCTGGGTACCGGGCCCGCATCGCTGCCAGTAGCTTGTCGCATTTCTCTCGGGGAGGACCGACGATCTCGGCGCCTTCGTCAAAGTCCTTTTCATCAGGGAGGATATCCACGGCTCCGAGAAGGGCGTTGTAGTAAGACAGCAGAACCAGGCCAGCAATAGCGCCGTTCACATTGGCGTAAGCAGTAGATCGCCAGAGCATGCGAACGCCTCGCTCACGATCTCCTCGAAATCCAACAACAGACAGAATACGAGAAAAGGCAGGGGGGACAAGAGTCAGCAGGAGGAGAATAAGCCCAAAGCACATGTTTGCGCCAGAGTGGACAAAGATGTCTAGGGGATTCTCCAGAAGGACAGTGTCGGACTCGGCGGGCTTTGACCTCGCCTCACGCAGCGGCGCTCCCTCGTCAGGCTTTTCGTCCTCGGTGCTTGTTCCTGGAGTTGTCGAGGAACTGGAAGATTCCACGTTCGCTGGTGTCTGGGTTCCGGAGGATCCGTCGCCGCTCTTGGACTCAACCTCGAGCTTCTCCATACTGTTGGAGACATCGTCTTTTGGCTTGGCAGCTAATGACGCCTCCGATTGTCCCTCGGGCTTGTTGCCCAGCGTCTTATTCTCGGCTTCAATAATGGCATCGAGGGTGATGAATGCCTTGCGGAGCTTGAGAAAACTCTTCATGGCGTCGATGAGGCTCTCGTGGAGAACACCAACCACGGCGCCCATCAGCTGTGTCTCTGCGCGCACCAGCTCATACTCGGTTCCTGGAGGATACAGCTTGCTTCCAGCCCTCGCCTTGCCATGTTTCTGCGCCTTTTTATAGTCAGTCCAAGCCCTGGCCTCACACTCATCCAGCTTAGTCGTCGTCTCGGTCATTACGGCCTTCTCAAAGCCGAGGACCGAGCGCATGAAAATAGTGACAGCGAGACCCAACTGATGAAAGGATGAGTCGCCCGTCTGCAGCCGCTCCCAGGCTCCGTCAATGTCATCGTTCATGATGAGTCCAGCCGAGTTCATAGCATCGTCGATATCCTCCATCTCTTTAGCGACGTTGTCCCTGGTCGAGTCGCTGTCGCTCGCATCGTCAGCCTTGGCGACGGCGCCTGAGCGGAACCAGCCCGCTAAGCGACTCATGATGGCGATGAAAAGGTGGTGAAGCTGTGGGGAGGGGGATTCGAGCGCAAGACCACCTCTTTAAACTCATACAGTTCGTATCCGATGATGACTATGAGGTTCAAGGCTGAGCCCCAAATGCTGACGTCTTACTTGCTTTGCTTAGGCTGAATGGAATGGAGGGACGGATGTCTGTCTGTCGAAGCCCCTCTTTGTGGCGGTTTACCTCGACGCGATTGCGAAACCGAGAACGAAACACGAGCGATCCTCCGTCTCCACGCAATCACTCGTTCAAGTGTCGCAGCAGATACAGGGCAAGAAGAGAAGTAAGAAAAGGGAAGGAATTAAGAAAAAAACCGCTCTTTGAATCCGAAAATTGGAGATGCACTCTCAGGTACCCCCCGGGGCTCCGAGCAACCATGTCATAGGCCCGTCGCGCTGCGGAGTTTGGGCGGGCTTACGCACTTGAGCACCTTCCAATCGGAGTTTGCGGGTGACGATCTGTGGGGAGCTTGTGCATTATCGTAAAGATTTGTTTGCGGTGATATCGGGACAGACGGCCCATGACATTGCCGCGTTTACTCGGGTTTCTCGTGCGTGCATAGGCAGGCTCTGGTTTAGTAGATTCAATCACTGCAGCCTAGGGAGGAACCAAACTAAGCTTGGCTTGTATTGGTTGTTGGCCACCTCGATGGTGGTTGCTAGTGGGTTACCCGAGGCTGGTCACGATGCGTCTATCGGGACGGCCTAGCATTCCGGCCGGAGACTACCTTTTTGCATTTCCCAGCGGTCCGTATCCTATAATATTAACAAAAGTATACCGCGATAAACTCCAACGTGTTTTTTTAAGGCAACCTAGACATGAGCCTGTCATTGAAAAGTAACAAAAAAACACCCGCCCAATGCTCAATATCCGTCGATTTCCAGACACCGACTCAACTCTGCGAAAGCCTGACTAACTCCACCCATCGGCGTGAGCTCCCCCGGGAAGGAATGCCTGCACAGCACTATTCTGTCCATGATACAGCCGCAGGTACGAGCAAATGGAGGGACACTCCACTCTGGCTCTCAGTTCAATCCACCATATACTGCGACCAGCTTTCCGGTACCATAGATACAGCAGCAATAGCGCTACAGGGTCCCTTTTCCTGAGAAAGTCTTTGAAAGGGCCATGGATACTGCGGGTGAAGAGTTGGGTTGGGCCGGTTGTGACCTCGCTGTCTGGGAGGCTCAGGATCTGGGATACTGCATGGGCGGCATGAAAATACGGATTATTCTCCGCTGTGGATGAGTCTTTGAGGTGACAAACGGCAGCCAAGGCCACTAGCACGCCATCTATGCCTTTCTCTGGTAAAGGTGAAAACATCTGTGCATAGGTAGCCGCCATGACGCTGAAAATGCTGGCTGGTCGTAGCGGGTTAACCGTGTGCCATAATGCCATTTTCCCCTCGCTGATGCGCAGCCAGTCCAGGTCGGAGGAGCCAGACGACTTTAGTGGCCAGGACTCTTGGGGTGTGCATGCATCAGGGGACGAGAAGGCTAGAACAGCTAGAGCAGCCGCAGTACCCCAGATTGGATCCTTGTCTTTGGCTTCGATCGGCTCACATAACCGCTTGTTGAAGAGGACTGTGCTTTGAGACCAGTGATGGCACTCTTCCAGAGCGCGACGACAGTCCGAGGAGCTGTTCAGATGGCGGTCATATGTAAGAGCCACAGCAAGGGAGGCGTGCATTAAGAAAGGATGCTGTGAGACATATCCAGTGTCAATTCTGTCTGATAGAAGCTGAATGGAATCGATTCAATAAGACTTACTTCAAAGGCCAGCTCCAAGAGCTTACGATTCACTTGTACCATATTTGGATCATCTGGTGTAACTGTGACCAGACTACGTCCAAGATAGCGGGTTATGAAATCTTGACACCTCGCGTTCAATTGATAGCATGTCGATGCGTCAGCTGTCCAGACAGCATTTGTAAGAGAGGGCTGAGGCTCTGCTCTTCCTCGCGCCAGCACTGGCCGTGCTTTATCAGCGGTGATAGGATGCAGGTCGGGTACGTTGGACATGAAATTGCATAATACCCCAAATGAAGCACATCTCTTGCAATGTGGCTTGCCTTCATCGCACTAGTAGGTCAAGGAAATCAATTCGGTCAGTTGCTTGGGTACATATTGAAAGCCGAGGGCTACCCACCTTGAGCTTTCGAAGCTTGCAATTTCGGCAGCCAAATCTCGACCTCCGCAGAGTCCTCCGCTCCCGGACCCCTCCTGGACAAGCCGAAGACATGGATTTCTGGTCCATTCTCTTCCTGTACCTTGCTTGTGAGGGATTTTCTTGATGCGAGATGGTTTGAGCACACGTAACGGAGGGTGGATGAAAGAACCTTGATTCTACAACGGAAATCGCGATGATGACAGGAAGGAAGGACCCCATAGAAATGGAGGAGCTGTAGCCAATCAAGCCAAGATCTTCCCGAGTTCCACAGCTACAGACTAACCCTCTTTCGGATATTCCACTTCCACGCTAGCTGTTCTTCGGGAGCACAAGTGTCTGATTGGCTGCGAGACCGCCATCTATAATTCACATGGACGAGATGGCCTTGGACGGGCACTATAAGAGGAAGGGCATTTCTCAATATTCCAGAGAGAAAGGGTACTCAAGCTTCAACCTGAATACCACACTTGTCCCACGCAAGATCCTACACCTCGAAAGTCTTTACATCCATACGCAAGCAGTCCAGAATGGCCACCCATCTCGCCGCCCTCTCCCTCGCAAAAGGTGAGCCCTTTGAGCTCCAAACCCGTCCCACGCCCAAACCAGGACCAGGCGAGCTCCTCATCGAGGTCAAGTCTGTAGCTCTCAACCCGGCAGACGGCCTCATACGTGATCAAGGCATCTTCATACCTACCTACCCTACCGTCATCGGCTTCGACATGGCGGGATTGGTCCTGGAGGTCGGCGACAACGTCCCCGTCGATGCTAATGGCGGCCCCTCCTTTCGGCCAGGCGTCACTCGCGTCGCCGCCTACGCCGCCTCCTTCTGGAAGTCTTACGGCCCGGACTACGGCCCTTTTCAGGAGCGGTGCCTTGTCCCCTGGCAGCACGCCGTCCCTCTTCCGGATGAGGGCATCTCTTGGAACCAAGCGGCAACCTTGCCCGTCGCCGTCGAGGTACCCCTTAGCGCTTGGGATGCCATGGGGATTCCGCGGGTAGGAGAAGCTACTGTCTCCACCACGTCCGCCAGTGGAGGAACGCAGAAGACAAAGACGAACAAGGGAGAGGCTCTTCTCATCTGGGGCGCTTCCTCTAGTGTGGGCACCATGGGTGTGCAAACTGCGCGGCTCCTTCGCGAAGATGACGGCTCTGCCTTCGCCGCTGTGTACGCTACGGCTGGTGCGGCGAATCACGAGTACGTACGCTCTCTGGGCGCGGATCGTGTCTTTGACTACAAAGAGTCGCAGATTGTGGATGCGATTGTTTCGGCGGCCAGAGAGGACGGCCTGGTGATTCGACACTGCTTTCTTGCCACGGGGCAGCTGGCGGCTTGTCAGGCCGTGCTCAAGGCGTTCCTCGGGGATGATCAGAGCGAGAGCCGGAAGGCCAAGATCGGGTCAGCGCCGATTATTCCTCCAGACGCGGAGGAGGTGAAGGGTGTGGAGACCCTCTTTTTGATGCCGTCGGCGGACGAAGGAGAGAGGTCGGCTCAGTTCCGATATTGGATGGGGGCGTGGCTGAGGGAGAACCTGGCCAAGGGGGTCATCAGGCCGAGTCCGGAGCCGAGGGTCGTGGGAAGGGGTTTGGGGGCTATTAATGGTGGGTTGGATGTGCTGCTTCGGGGGGTGAGTTGTGCGAAGTTGGTTGTTGAGGTTGCCGAGTGAGGGTTCCTGGCTCATGACATTAGGCAATTGATGCAAAGGATTGGTATAGGTGTCTATATGCGAGGCTCTGTCTTATTAGTTAGCACCCAGAAAGGGGATTTCATCCAGAATTCCAGATAACCATTCATCATCCTCAGTCTGACGACAAGCGGCTCGTGTCGACAGCTATCTGACTCGTAAACACGTACGGCCTGTCAAAACAGGCATCCCACCGCGTCTCGCCCGAATCCCAGAACGACTCTAGAACGCCCTTGGCCATGAGTGGCACGGAGGTGCCGGCATCACGGCTCAGCTCAGGTAACTTGTCCGAAACGAAAGCGCGCATCTTGGCACCCTCATGAACAGCCTCCACGCCGAGTAAAACTAGCGGCCAGATGAGGGATCGTCTGGTCCTTGGACATGATAGGCCTGCATCTAGCAGGAGCCGCAAGAGTTGGCCATGTGCAGCGCAGCACTCTCTGAGCTCTGGGGTCTCGGGGAGAACGCCTAAACTTTGTAGTGACAAGATGCAGTACAATGCTGTCGCGGCTTGGTATACTTTGCCTATTAGCGCCCAGTCCTGCCGATAGAACTTCTTTGACGAGGCCCATTGCTCCGGCGAAAAGCCATGGACACTCTCAAGTATTTCAAATCCTTCCTTTGAGAGATCCTCTAACTGGGCAAATTCGTATGATATTGCTCGCATCCGAAGGTGATTGATCTTTACAATCTCAGCGAACAGCGGCAGGGGACACATATGAATGGGAGATGCTGCCGCATTATATCGTTCAAGCAGCAAGTCGAGAGCATCAAGGTATGGTCCGGTCATGATAAGGTCCGAAGCAGGACATGTCGTGTTGCCAATGACGGCGACGCTGTGTTGCAAGGTTAGCTTCGTATTTGTCAAGTCAAATTTCAACAGGAGAACATACAACCAGAGGCAAAGGAGCAGTGGCTCTAAACTTGGCGACTTGGCCACTGCGTGAAAGCCACCTCGCAATGCGATAAGTTTGTGAATTCCTTCCAGGTGACATCTCCAGTTAAGCGATGTCCCTTGCTGAACCTTTGAAAACACACAATTTAGCAAGGACCATAATTCCAAAGGATCAGGCTCACATCGGCTAGAAGAAGAGTCATTATTCCCGCAATGACCAGATCACTCGTTTGCTTATCCTGCACATCAAGTTGCTCATTGAGAGACCGAACAGCGAGATCCCAGTACAAGTAGAACTTTTCAGCCAAGGGTCTCGACTGGGGGTCGCTTCTCGTGCGGTTTATGCGGTGGCTCAGTGTCATGCAGAGCATGCCAAAGTTTAGATAATCCGGCTTGGTGGCTGCCCGTTGTACATGCGTGAGTGAGAGCTGATATATGTGAGGGTTGTTGCCGAGTTCTTGGATAGGGGCTAGGTCTTGGTATATGCAAGAGTTGACTACCTACTGTCAGCTCATCATTGTGGAGAATATTGTTCAGTCTCTAAACTTACAATATTCGGCAGCCTCGGGCAAAGAACAGACATCAGTCCTTAGCTCGAATCGCGGAATGGCCATATTGGAAGCTATAATCACCCCCATTCTCTCCGTTATGATCCTATCGGTTGTGTTGCTGAGATTATTCTCCACCTGCACGGAAGGAGAACGGGTCCCCTTTCGTCCCCGGCTTCGAGATGTGACTCTTCCAGGCGCGAGCCATTTTAACCTTTGAGGCTTCACATGGCTGTATCCGGGGCATTCGATACCAGAAGTCGAGCATCTCCTGCATCTTGGTTCCGTAAAGTCGCAAACCAAACAGCGTCTGCGACACTCCCAGCAGTGGCGGCGCCTCTGGTTGTCCATATCTGCGTGAACTAGATGAATCGCGCTATCCATTGCGGAAAGATGTCCGGATGCTACAAGGCTGATGCCCCGGCTGTTTACCTACCGCGATAGCACGAGGGCCGGTGAACGCGTACAGCAAGCCATGGTACGGAGTACGGAGAAGCCAGGTCAGGGGAGCATTGGCCGTGCGGCACAGCCAAGAGTACGTCAGCAGCCGGGGATATCATGTCATGGCTTAAATCCCTCTCTCTGCAGTCATCTTCATGCTGGGAATAGCATATTTTGTTCACAAAGTAGGGCATATTGCGTGGTATCCGTAGCAGAGCGTGGGTTATAATTCTAACATTATGTGAACATGGATATATTCTGCATGCGTATAGAGCGATAGGTTAGTAACAGAATAATATTTTCACGACTTATTCTCCATGGAGATGACACGTTTCTTATCGATTCGCATAACAACGTCCCAGCTGTTTATGGAGCCAAAAAGGTGTTCATTCCGGGCTCAAGAAATCCATCCAAGCTTTTCCATTCAAGTTCACCGACAAACAATGAGTGAATTCTACGCAAACGGGTCATATGCCGGGATCATGGGACTAAAACTGGTTTCAATTCTAGTACTTCCACAACATCGACTACCAACAGCGAGAAGATATCGCTGGCAGTGTTGTATTCAACCTCGCGCAACACAAGTTCTCGCTGCAAGTCAGCCGAATGAGGCAGGTAGAAAGAATTCCTAGGTAGCCTTGACAGTGGGCTTCTCCACAGACGTTGGATCGATAAGAATGGATGTGGGCCAATGTGATCAACAGTTCGAGCTGTGGATATTGATCAATCTATTTGTTTATCTAGACAAACCAGAGAGGAGGATCGGGATCCAATCATGGGGAGCGGTATGTGGCCGTGGCTCTGGCAGCAGAGGATGATTGGTGTTGACATAGACAGCCAATAATGAGAACAGAATCACTCCATCACGAGAACTGGAGGTACACAGGACTTGTTGGTCTGTGAGATGTGGATAGTAATGATGGAAATGGACAAAATTATGCGATTGGTTCAGAGGTCTGAGCTAGGTACCTAAAGTGACGGCCGACCGGAGAGATAAGTCTATTGAACTCTACGGACAAGACCGGATCGAAGAGTACTTTTTTCCCCGTCTATCTGAGTAAGTAGGTAGTCAGTCCCATGACGCTCCCGACTCAAAAATTGCACCCATGACAAGTCGACAACCCAAAGGCCGATAAGATTCTCACAAAGGTTGATGCTGTCATCGATGGTGTGGAGACCCGGCAGATGGTCTCCCCTCCCCCCACGATCAACGCAAGCCATGATCTGCAGCAGCTCGATAACTAGACGTGTTTTTTTTTTTTTTTTTACCGCGCGTGCTTAAAAGCTCGACGCTCTGTGGCTTAAACCTCGAGCTGCAAGGCATCAGCCGAGCGTGTGACAGACCAACAAAAG
>JABFEX010000770.1:0-38346 GCA_013623515.1 Fusarium illudens | reverse complement strand
ACAACAACAACAACATTTCCTTCGCTCAGCCTTCTTCCTATTTTTTTCTCCTTTCCTTCCGTTCTGGTTCATTCTCCTTGTAACGATTCCATCTATCGCTTTCATCATTTGGGCTTCCGATTTCCTATTTCATTTTCCTTTAACCTCTCTGAAACCCATTCGTTGATTTCCTTCTGGCATCTATATCGCTCGGCCGATTACTCTTGAACCTCCGGGCCGCCATCTCAAAGACCGGACCAAGCAGACCACCAGGCCGGTTGACCCAGGCCTCACCTTCTCTCTTACGCTTAATCCGTAATCTCTTCATACTACTGGATCCGTGAGCAACTGGATCCTCTTCTCTTCTACCTATCTCTACATTTCTTTCTTCCCTTTCTTCACCATGCCGAAACACACCCGGGCTCCGAGCAACCCCCAGAACCGCTACAATGCTGGTCTTCCCGTTTCTCTTGCTCCTTCTCCATTGTATAGCCAGCACCGGATGACTATGCCATCCAGCTACTACATCCCCACCTCCACCACCTCCTCCATCGCCCTTCAGACCCAGGCCCAGCAGCCCACATACGAGTCCTACACCACGACCACGGCACCCACCGTGTCGGTGCCCCCTCCGGTGCAGCACCGGGCCAGCTCGGGAGCATGGACTCCTCAGGACGACCAGCAGCTGCTCACGGCGCGGATGCAAGGCCTCAACTGGGGTCAGATCCAGGCAAACTACTTCCCGACAAAGACCCCCAACGCCTGCCGCAAGCGCCACGAGCGGTTGATGGAGCGCAAGGGTGCCGATGACTGGGATAACCTGAAGCTCCAACGGCTGGCCAAGGAGTACATGGCCATGAGGAAGGAGATCTGGAGTGGACTCGCCGCGCGAACAGGCGAGAAGTGGAACGTTGTTGAGGCCAAAGTGAGTTAGACACAGTCTCTGTATGTGTATGATAACTGACATCCTCCTCCCCCTAGTGCATGTCCAATGGCCTCAAGAATCTTCAAAGCGCCGCCCGCGCCGCTGCCCGCCGCGACCGTCTCGAGTCCGGCGCTCTCTCAGGGTATGACGACGACAGCGGCATCTCCGGCATGGGCCTGACACCCGTTGACGAACTAGACGCATCCTATAGCAGCCCCGAGACAACATCGTCGGTCGTGCACTCGGTGCCCGCCCCGGCCGCCACCTCGTTCCACCAGCTGCAGTCGCAGGCGCAGATGGCCGCGCTCGGAGGAGCCCAGTACGGCATGGCTGCCGCTGCTGCCGCCGCATACGGAGGCGGCTACGGGGGACACGGGTACTCTTCGAGCGTGAGCTCGAGTGCCAGCGCTGGGCATTATGGAGCTCATGCTGGGAATGGGCACAGCCAGGGCAACAGCCCTCAACAGTACATGACGACACAACGACCCCAGAGCTCAGATATGGGCATTGGGAACCTCATCAACCGACCAGGACGAGCCAATGTCTAGTGTGACTGCTCGTCCCCTCTCACTCACTCTTCAACCCTCACTCAACATCAACATCCTCACCTTCTACCTCATCTTTACTCTCACAAACAAACCCTCCACTGCCGCCATCCATTCTTTTCTTTGTCTGTTTCCAGCATCCATCATGTTGGCGGCTCCAGTCCTTTCAAACTTCTGCATGGCGAGCAGCATGGGCGAGTTTTGGTGTTTTTTGGCGCTCCAGGGGCAAACTATAACGACGATCACGCATGACTGGGTCTTTTTTTTCATCGCATTTTTTATTGTTTTTGTTTCAGGCGTTGGACATCTTTTGCATAATGTTTTCTGTTTACTCTTGTGTGTCTGTCTTTGTTTTAAAAACGGTGGCTTGAAAGAGGAGGGGACGGGGGAAATGCTCACGTTTTCCTTTGTAACAACTAGAGATAGAGATACCATCCATGACACGAAGCATGTCGGCTGATCTAGCAGCGCCTTGTCTTGACAGTTTATTGAGACATGCGATATCGGGAATACAAGCTTTTTCTGCGTTCGACTTGAGGTTCTTGAGAACATGATATTGTGACTGTGTTGAGCGTCTTTGTTAGACTCTAAGGCTGATGCTCTGAGATTGTTGAACTGGTCGATAATGCCCGAGGCTTGCTGACCTTTGATAGATACTCTACAGACTAAATGTCTTGAAATGTTATTAACATAGATAGTCTACAGTGATGCATGATATGATGAGTTGTGTGCAAGAGTCGGCATCACAAGAACCACGACTACAGCCCATGACATAGGCCTCATTCCCGCCATCACTCATACAATTGTTGTTACATCCATTTACTCGTCCATCCTACATCACCGAACCGGCTTCTCGCCCTGTAGCCTGTTGCCTGTGCTCTCCACAGCCATGCTCACCATCTCATCCAGCTCTTCCTCTTCCCACTCTCCATCCTCCTCGCCGAATATGCTCCTCCACACCCTGCTCCACATACCCTTCTTGTGCAGCAGAGCAAGGATCATGACACCGGGAAGATGCCACACACTGGCCCAGAAGAGGCCCCGCGCGCTGCCCTTGTTGCCCTCGAACCTCCAGAAACGCACGGCCTCTCGCACGAGCCAGGCATTGATGGGGAGACTGGTGACTGCAAAAGACCACTCTGTGACTCCGGCGGCGCATAGTGAGACGCAAAGGGGAATAAAGACGAGACTGTATCGCAGAGCGACACGTCCGTTGCGGGCTGGGTTTGTCCATGCCAGCATGCGAAGTCCAGCATTTTTGTACTCCTCGCGGATGGGCCAGCTCAAGGCCATAAAGTGGGGGAACTGCCATGCAAAGAGAAACCCTGCCATGACCCAGCCGCCAATGGACGAGCCGTCATTAGCAAACAAGAGCTCTCTCCAGGAACCGTCCTTGGTAGCAGTCTCGCCAGCGGCCGCAGCCCAGCCCATCAGAGGAGGAATGCCTCCAACCACGGCACCAATCCAGGTGTTAAAGGCTGTCACAGCCTTGAGAGGCGTGTACATGCCGGCGTAAATGACGATATTGGCAAAACCGAGTCCCGACACGGTGGGGTTGACACCAAAATACAAGGCGCCCGTTCCAATGGCTCCGGATAGAACCGCAAAAATAATGGCGCTTCGCTTCGAGATGAGGCCTCGGACGAGTGGACGGTTGCGAGTTCGGGTCATCTTGGCATCGGTCGAAGGCTCGTAGAGCATGTTGAAAGCATTGGCGCTGGCGGAGCAAAGAGTTGTGCCGGTCGTGAGGAATAATAATGTGAGTGGGCTCAGACTCGGGGTCTCGGTAGTACTCGGGGAGAGCATCTCGGGAACGGGATAGAGCGCATATGTAGCCATTGCGGTAAGAACGACGAGAATCGTCAATCGGGGTTTCGAGAGGGAGAGGAACGTAGAAATGTGCCGGCGGAGCGAGTCGGTGGGGTGTGAAGCGGCATGGCTTGTAAGAAGAGACGAAGCATCTGGAGGAAGAGGGGTTTCTCCCCGGGTGGCGGCAGCAGCAGCAGCCTTTTCGCGGCGTTGAGCTTGTCGTCGTCGGTGAGGGGGAAGCTCCTGTTCGGATTGGGAGGAGTCGGAGGCATTTGAGGTAGTTGACGATACTGTCGAATCGGGTGTTACGGATGCCGAGGCAGAGGTAGAGTAGATGCCATTGGCACGGCGGAAGACGACGAAATCGAGGCAATTGGATCGATCAAAGAGCCTGTTGGATAGAAAAAACGGCGCACACCTGGACGCCGAGGCAGCGGCCATCCTAGGTGCAGGAAAGGCGGCGGCGGAGGTCATCCATCGTCGCGATGGGCCGGTCCTCGGAGCCTTGAGGAGCAGGGACTGGAGCTCCGCGGCGGGGACGAAGCATCGTGGTGGTCGCATGATCGCCGGGCGATGGGTTCATGGCCGTCGTCGACGAGACTTAATCCATAACCGACTCGCGGAGCTAGAGGGGGAAGAAAAGAGGTTCGTTTGCTGAGAGTAATAAGCCGGCCGTGGATTGGATGGTTCGACTGTGATGGTAGATTTCTTGGTGGGTTGACCCAATCAGGAAGTGTCTGGGGGAAAGGAAGTGAAACGTGACCAGTCACGTGGGTGCCCGCACACACACTGAGCTCTGAGCCGACGCCCCCCACGTTATTCTCTCTTCCACGCCCTGCACACTATCTTCTTATCATGTTCTTTGCTCTGTAGATTAAGGTCTTGATGCTAATCTGCATTCAGGCCATTAGGGATTTTAGCTCGAGACTTTATAACGCATAAAATTAGCGGGCCCGCTATTTTATACTAAAACCTCGTTAAGCCGATAACTATACCTCTTCTATTACTACCTTTCCCCACTATTATTAAAGTCATCGTGATGCTAATATACGAGCTATAGTTATATCGCCCTTTTAGTATTAATTTAAAGTCTATAAGACGCTAGAATTACTAAAATGCCTATATATTCCCGCTTTCCGCTATAAAATTTACTTATATAGTTAGAATTATCGCCTCGGGCATTAATAATACTATCTAGGTAGCTAATAAGGTCTCTATCGCTAACTAGTAATATATCTAAAGAAGGAAGTTATTACTAGCTTAATAATACTATTAGTAATTCAAGAAGCTAGTATTAATTTATTAGCTAAGAGATATATTTCCTTAAGAGGCTATTAGAAGCTTATCGCTATAGTAAGCTAAAGGTTAATAAAAATACTACCTATAAGCTATTCTTTATTAGCTTTCTTCTAAGCTTCTATAGATAATAGCTAGGCTTAGCTTAGGCGCTAAGAATAATAATAATAAAGCTAAAGATAATTAAGATATTTTAGCGTGCTTTTAAGGATATAAAGAGTTATTTTAAAATAGAGTATAATAATTAGACTAATATACTTACTATAAGTAAAGCTACCGAGGAGCTTTATAAGATAAAATATAAGAAGAAGCTTAGGGGGAAGATTATTATAGAAGGCCTTCTTATTTCCCCTAAAATTAACTTTAATAAATATAATAAGATCTTCTTAGATAATAAGCCCGCTAAGAAGTAAATTTACCTACCTAGAGATTATACCTATTAATAAAGGCATTAAAGAGAATAAGACATAATAATAATAGAGATAAAAAAGGTAATAGCGGCTTATAATAAGATAGAAGAGGTAGCGGTAGATAAAGCTAAAGCTAAGAAGCGGGCGAGGTTAATAGAAAGATCTAGCTTCTTCTAATTATTATAAGAGAGTTAGCCTTTTCTTTTATTATTTCTAGTATTATAAGATAATTCTTATAAGTTAAGGAATTAATTTACCTAGCGTTTAATATATTTAGCGCGCTTAATACCTCCATAGCCTTATAGGCAGGCTCGAGCCCGGTCTATAACCCACCCGGCGAGTAATATTCCTCTAAATAACCCTTCTATAGATCGGCATAAGAAAAAGAAGCGTAATAAGTATAATAATTATAATACTATGCCTTAAGAAGAGATAAAAGAGGTTTTATTATAGTAAGAAACCTAGAGGATTTACTCTATTATTTCTTATACCCGCCTAGTTAGCTTATAGGATATTAAGAGGGCTATTACTAATTATAAGGATATAATAAAAGAAAGAGAACTCTTATTAATAATTTATATAATCTATTAGTTTTAAGAAAATCTAGCTAATACTATAGTATAGAATATATTAGGTTTAGTAGCTACGAAAGAGGCTTAGATTAAGAATAAGATTAGGCCTTTAAATAAGCCTTATAAGTAAGTTTATAAAGATCTATACCTTTAAGATTAACCTAAGTAATTAGATTATCTTAAAAGCTACTTTTTATATATAAATTAGGGTGATTTCTAATACCTTATTACTAACCTTAATATCTTTAATATAGCCCTTTATAAAGAGCCTTACTTTTTTTCTATTACTACCGCCCTTATTACCTTTTATATTTATTATTATAATACCTTTATTCTCTTTATTTAGCTTTAATAGATTTATTATTAATAGCCTTATACCTTTAGTGCCTTCTAATATATTCTTTAAAGCTATATTATACCTATAACCACGCCGTAATATACTACTATATATAAGGGCTACTTTAAAAGGGTATAATTAAGTTAGCCCGGGCTCTTACCGCCTCTATAATATCTTATTCTTCTTCTATAAGTCTCTCTTTAAGTAGCCTCCTCTTAATAGCTAGTTCTCTTCTTTTATTAAGGATAAAATTATATATACCCGCTATAGTATATATAATAAGCTATTAACTATCGAAGTTATACTTAGGAGGGTACTTATATAAGATTATAAATTTCCTCTTCTATATACTAAAAGCCCGCTTAATAACTTATTATAATAAAGTATAATAATAATTAAAAAACTCCTCTTTATAATCTAGTAGCCTTCCTCGCGTATAGAAGTCTTTAAGATAGTATATATACCTTAAATATAGCATTAAGATACCTTAGCCTATATTAAAGCCTATATCGGCTAGGTAGAATCGCCCTCGAGGTAGCTAAAGCTTCTAAGGCTCGCCTTATATAAGAGTAATCTAAAATAATAAGGTATTATAAATTAAGCCTTTAGCCCCTATAAGTATATATATAAATTAACCTTTAAGATTTATTACTATAAGTATATTCTAAGAGACTTAGCTCTTCCTTAATTACTATCTTCTTTATTCCTTAAGGGTAATATAAGTATATATATAAGTCCTATTTATTACCCCTATAGCGCTATTAAACTATATAAAATCACTATCTAATTCTATATTAAGAGAGAGATCCCTTAGAGTTAGCTATATTATAAAGCGGTTATATAGCTTATAGAGAGGGTTAATAAGCTTATAGAAGATCTTTGAGATTATACTTTAGTTTATATAGAAGAAGCTTATTATATTCCTTTAAATAGCGCTAAAAGTAAAGATCTAGAGTATAATTAATACCTTCTACTTAAGATATATCTCTTAATTATCGCTAGCGAGAATATTAATCTAAAGGTATATATAAAGGGCTAAAAATATAGCCTTTAGTATATAAAAGAAGTTACTAAAGACTAATAGTAGCGCCTTAAGTAGCTATATTAAGTATATTCTTATAAGTAGCGGGTTAGTAATCTAGTAGCTACTTTATATAATAGGATCGCTATAGTCCCCCGGGCGAGGTGCCTTTCTATTTTATTAATTAAGAAGTATAAAGATTATAATTAGCCTCTTTAGATTAATATTAATATTATTATTAATAAGAAGCTTATAGAGAAACTCTTTTTTTATATCTAGAGTATTTACTAGGTATTCCTCGGTATTATCTAAAAGATCTAAAGAGATCTTATTATCTAAAGGTATCTTAATATTATCTAATAGCTCTTAGAGCGGCTCTTAGAGATTAGGTTTATCTATCTTTATTATATAAGTAAGGTATATATATATATAGATAGCTTTAGATACCCCCGTGGCTATAGGTATTAAAAATAACAGCAAAATATAATTATAATTATTTTATCTAGCAAAGTAGGCGAGCTCTAGTTACCCCGGCTAGCGTAATACCTATAGCGATAATCGTTTTTATAGCTTATATAATTTAGATGGCTTATTCTATTATCTACGGCGCAAATAGGTAATAATTCGGGGAAAGCGGGTCTTAGTATTTATCTAGACTAAAAATAGATATCTTATTATCCTTAGAATGCAGATTAGCATTAGGACCTAATTCCGGCTAAATGCAATGCATTGGAGGGCGATATCCACGATCGCCGAGTGGTTCTCTGGGTCTGAAGACACAACCTCTATTCCTCGACCCACGCATTCCACCACATGATCGCGTCTCTGCGTCGACATTGGCGAAGGACGCTGGCGGAGCTTCGAAAAATGGTAGCCTAGAATGGGTCTGGACTTTCTCGCACCCATCAAGCTCCGCGCATGAGCGTCGTGCCTCCGATCTATGGCAGTCGCAGCAGCACCGTCACGGCAATGGAGGCGAGACGATGCCTTTGAACCTTTTGGGAAGCCAAGCCGAGCGAATCACCGATTGACTTTCGGCTCGAGGTTGTCAGATGTCCTCACGGATCACCAAGGTGGGGTGGCTGTCGACATCAGTACGGGTCACCGAATGCGGCTCCTCTGGGCAGTCTCGAAACGTTCAAATATCGCCGTCTTTGGGTACTTCGACACGATCATAGCATACTTTCAAGAATACATTACGATTAATCTCGAGTTTCGACTGTTCCAACGCTCTCTCCTTGACCATGCCGACTCTCTTGGATGCCCTTCGTCAGACCAGCCAGGTCGATTGTGACACACTTGACAGTGACGGTACGGATTGCTCGGACATGGTCCATTCTTACCAATTTGAACAACTGACTTCCTATTCCAGTCGCTCGGGATCTGGGCCCTTTCGTGGATGGCACTTCTAACCAGGTTGGTCACTCCATCAGCGTCTACCATGTGGTGCTGACAAGTCTTTAAGGCCATTGCGTTCTTTGAGCTCTCTAGACCACTCGCTGGCCAATCCCTCTTGCACCATGAATCTTTGATCGCTGAGGCCATTCAAAATGCACGAGAGGGTCTCAAAGGGCTGCAAGGCACGGCGACCTTTGAGGAGTTCGTGGTCGAGATTCTGGTATGAAGGCTTCTCGCAGGATGGAGGTGTTCTAACTTGAAAAGATGATCAAACTGCAATTATTGACAGTGCCCAACCTGACGGGCTACGTGCATATCCAGACCAACCCCAAACTGTCTTACTCAACAGCTGGGACGATTGACAACGCCTGCAGTGAACTCTTGTCCTTGACCCGGTTTCCTCCCCTTCGCTAACACTCTGCCAGGAATCATCAACACCTTCAAAGCACTGGCGCCCGACTTGGACACAAAGAGGGTGTGCATCAAAATCCCCGCCACATGGGAAGGCCTCCAAGCTTGCCGAAGTCTCGAGATGAAGGGCATCGCAACTCTTGCGACCACCATGTTTTGCATGGAGCAAGCAGCTTTGGCGGCCGAAGCACAATGTACCTACATTGCTCCCTACGTGAATGAACTCAAGGTTCACTTTGAAGAGGGGTATGCCTCACTTTGACGTGCCTGCTCCCTGCTGACAATCGTAGGTACGTGGACCAAAACAAAGCCTTCGACTTTTGCCGAGAGGCACAAGCCTACTACATTAGCCACTCTTTCCGCACCCAAGTCCTCGCTGCTTCACTCACTTCTGTCGATGAAGTGATGCAGCTTGCGGGGATTCAGAATGTCACCATCTCGCCCAATCTACTCCGTGGACTGGCTTCCACCGACCTGTCAAGCTGGAGTGGACGCCTGGGAGAGTACTTTGCTCAAGGTCCTGCTAACAAGAGCTGGGTGACGAGAGATTACAGTGCCCTCGTTAAAGATGAAAGTGCCTGGAGGCTCGCCTTTACCAGAAGTGCTTTCGGCGCAAGTGAGGGAAAGATTATCCAGGCCATCAATTACTTCGCCGACTTTCAAGGAAAACTGGAGGAACTGGTGAAGCAACATGCTGGATAACTTGTCAATCACAAAGTTGCAACGGCCCGTCGACGGGAACTTGCACCTGCAGTGGTCGACAAAGGCCGGCAATCAGCAATTGACAATACTCAAATCAACGAGTTCATTCACCTTCTCAATCATCGCCCTCTCCGTGAATGCGCGACCGCAATTCAACTGATCAGAAGACCCATTCTCGAGGACAAAGAGATGACAGAGGACGTTGGGCTGAATTGATCCCTGTAGGGCACTCAACTGGAACCTTCGAGATCCTTTGTTCGACGTCGAGGCTGGCGGGTGCCTTCCCCTCTTTTGGCTTGTACCAAGACCGAGATGGCCAACAAAGAAAGGACAGGGCAGCACAGACAACTCGCAACTGAAGGGAGGCTGGGATGTGGCTTAGGACGTGCACTCCCTTGGATCATTGCTAATTTTACCCCAATGCAGGCTTTATTGAGATCTTCTTCCGGTTCGGTCACTCGAAAGGGTGGGCACACAGACGTTGGCAACCAACTGGGTGGCCACCCTCTAGTTGTATCTCGACCACGGCGAGTGCAGATGTCGCGACAGTTCACAGCTGTATGGAACGACCTCTCGACTGTCGCTTTTGACAGGATCTGGAGTAGGTACTTCACCTGAGTGCTAACACAGTAGAAGAAACTGCAATAACCATAGTAACTGGTTCAACCTCAAAGGCCGGCAATTCCGATGGCATTTCACAGACCACCTTTTCAGCTCGTCAAAGAAAGCACCCTTTCTTTGTTCGCGACACCAGACCCAAGCCTCAAGAGCATGTGCCAGATTGCTCTCCCGGAGAACAATGGTATTGCCAGGGGCTGGTGCTCCTTGCAGCCTGAGTTGGCTGCTGGGGATAATTCACCTCGGAGGCAGAGCTCGTCTGTCATTTAACCCTCCATCAGCCTCGGCCATTATTCACCCTTTCTTCTCAATCTTGTGTCTTCACTCTCTTTGCCATCTCTTATAGACTTCTTTCCCTCGACTTGATCTCTTCTGTGTTCGTTCTCTCCCTTCTCTTCGCATTGTACCATAGATCCCGCGACCACTCGAGCCCTCTCTTTGCACACCTCCCCCCTCTTCCCTTTACCGTCGCGATCTGGTGATGGAGGGGATAACGAAATCGGCCGCTTTTGGCACAGGCGAACCGCCTCAATATGTGTCGCCTGAAGAAGCCGCGAAGCGCGTCAACCCTACCATCACGCCTCAGGATCCGGACTGGACAAGGACTCTCAACGCCTTCACCAAGGCATACAAGTCCAAGACAACCATTCAGCAGATCCTGTCCGAACACTTTACCTACCACGAAGGCCGCATGCTGATACCCTCGGACCGTCCCGACATCAAGAAGCTTCAGGATGCTAGCACGGAGCGGTACAACACCTTGCTTCTGGGGCGCTTCCAGGGCGTCGAGCGAGACCTGGTGTCCAAGCTTACTATGCTGTACTTTGGCCTGCCTGTCGAGCCCATGATCTCTCCCCTGGACGAACTGACCGAGGAGTTTGGGCTCAGTGAGCCAGAGGTCCCGCTGTACCATGTCCAGCCACCGCTGCATTTTCTCTCTGCCCATAACGCTCGCAACTGGGGAAACGAAAACTTGCGAGGTGAGTCGACGGGTCTGCTGTCTGACATGGAATCAACTAACAGTAGATAGGAGAGGAAGCCCCCTACTTCCCCGTGCCCATCCCACCGGTCAACGCCCCCACCTATCAGAACAAACCCGCCCATCAGAACAAACCTGCCCCGCAGAACGGGCCAGTCCTGGGCCTTCGAGGTGGTGATGGTGGTGATATGGGCAGTGACATCTGGAGCGAGTCAAGCCCCATTCCCGACTACGTTCCCCCCCTCGAAAGCCCAGCCCTTCCAAAGGACGAATGGATCTACCTTTATGGCCTCACCGGCTGTGTCCCCTTTGTCCCCCGCAAGTGGCAGTCATACTTGAGAGCCCTCCGACAGGTGCTTCATCTGGACCACCATTATCCTAGCTCCTCTCTCGACCGCCCTTTCAAGTACATACTGGTCCACTTTGACCGAAAGAGCAAAAAGACGAGCAGGATACAGGATGAACTGCAACTCACTGGGGACAGCCCTGCAATGAAGTATCTCCTAGAGCACTTTACTACCCACACCACCAGTGACCATGCAGATTGCTGCGCCTTCTTTGCCACCAAGGCAGGGGAAACGCCGGAACACCCGCTCCACTGGGAGCCTCAGAGGGAGCAGTTTGCCACGGACTTGACCAAGATTGGTCGCTATATGTTTGACGTCAAGACCGGCCCTGGAAAGGATGCCATCAGCTACGCCTATCTCGCCTTCCCCAAGACCAAGACGGCGACCTTTACCATCGACAGGTTTGGCTCCAACCAGTTCAATGCCAACTTTCGGGCGGTTATGGATATCCTGTTCGGCAGGCCTGAAACCCGCGACCATCACCATGGACTGTTTCGTCTTGTCAACAAGAGCAAACCGAAGACGACCATCTTGCCACCTATCGTGTTTGGTGCCATGGGCCAGATGCAGTGGGTGTGGGAGACACTCCATCCTCTGAACAACCCAGGCGCTCAGTGGATCGTGGACTGGATGAGTTTGGACCTGAGCTCGGCGACGCCTGTGATTGTGCCCAACTACTACCCAGACCCTCATCCTCATCTGCTCTCGACAAAAGCTCGGGTTGGGATGAACCCTCTCAAGTCTTCTTTCGATGTCATCCAAGACGCCGTCACCGAGGCCTTCAGCGATGAGATGATTGCGAGGATGGACTCGATCATTGTGAGGCAGAGCGAACAGGGCATCTCGGACAGTAAGCCGGATGGCTTCGAGATCCCGACCAATCGCCCGTATCGCCTCGAGGAGCGAATGCAGCTTGCAAAAGAGATTGGAGATTTGGTGGAATATAATTTCATGCCCTACTTGCTGATCCTTCCGGTCTGGAGAGCTGGGGAGAGCAAGCTGGTTCCAGGCTGGACCAACGAAGGCAATTCGTTCACCGACCTTCCGCCTTTGAACTCTCGCGTGGGCGCATTGTTCAAGGCAGTCGACGCGCTCTGCGGTGCGACCGACTACAAACAAGACTGGTCCGAGACTGGAGATGTCATCCTTCTCAAGTCCTTGCCTCCTTGGGACAGCCTCGAGACCCCCAAGACTGAATCTCCCGCCTTTCTCGTCACTTCCAAAACGACCCAGGCCGAGTGGTTCGCAATCCGAAGCGCAATCACGGCCTGTGATGTCTCAGTGTCCCTCCTCAAGGCATCTGGGGCGGACTGGTGGCGGAGCATCGCCAGGAGCAACATCTGGGGTGTGCGACCAAACACTGGCGGCTCCTGCGATTGGCTCTTCTATAATGACCACCCATGGAACGAACATTCCCCCCTTCGTATCAAACGCATCGACGGCAGTAAATCACTGCCCATTCCCCGTGAGCTCAAGGACGAGGCCGACGTGGCCGCCAAGAAGCTTCCTTTCGTCAATGGGTCCAGCGTTCAAGTTGACGGTCGGACTGGCAAGACCAAAGGAAGAGCGAAACGGAGAAGGTCTGCTTTCAGCACAGGAACGCTTTTCGGATTGAATCCCCCCTTCACTTCTCTGCCGCCTAGTCTCGCTCTAGGCGGACTCGCGCTCCCTGCGACCCAGACTCTATGGGGACCAGGCCAGACTACGGCACAGGCTGGAGACTCTTCGGGGCCCGCTAGCCAGACAAAGAGGCAGACCGAGAATCAGCCCAAGCCTGGGAGTCGCATCCCGCCCTTGGCCTCTGCTCTGGAAAACCCCAAGCCTCAGTCCAAACCACCACCCTCACGGCGGATGAGTGCGTCGTTCGACTTCAGGGCCCCCCTGCGAACGATCCGCGAAGGGGCTGAACCCATCAGAGAGACCGAGAATGTCGAGGAGTCTCCGAATGCAGAGCCAACTGACATCTTGGACAGAGGCAGACTTGCTGATGATGCTGATCTCTGGGGAGAAGACGCCGGGTCTATGATGGACGTGGACGAGCGCCTGGAGGATGAAGGCGAGCCCAGCGATCAGGAAGACAGGCGCCCCCAGGTCGAGGCTGAGTCTGGCTCCGAATACGGAGATGACTACCAATCTGATTCCGAGGGACCATCAGACGCACCCATTTCCTTCCCTGATCGTGCTCCGCGCTTCAAGGCCACGGAGCCCATCGACAAGGACGGCCGAGCCAGAACGTGGTCCATGCAGCCGGGCATCTTTGAAGGCTGGGACCCCAAGGCATGGCCATCCTGCAACGGCCTGGGCATTCCCATCACGGCAGCACCAGCAGAGAAGATCCTCCGGACGAGCGACAGTGTCCCGATGGTCACCAAGGCCATACTCACACCAAGCGAGCAGGCTGAGCTGCAAAGCAGCTTTTTCACGATCCGAAACATTGCCTTGAAGCGTGCCATGCAGTGTCCGTTCAAGGGCTGCGACTTTACCCACCGTCTCGATGAGCCAGAGGCCATCGAGAAGCACGCCGAGCTCGTCCACCAGGCAAACAAGTGCATGTGGTGCGATGATCCGCTGTTTGAGTGGTGGAATCCAGAGCAGAGGATGGCTCACTTGCGCAAGAACCACGAGGGCAAGCTCGTCAGGGCCTTGGGCATCAAGTCGACTGCTGGAGACAGGGCTAGAACGGTCCCGACGACAGTTGCTCCTGGCTCTGGCAAGCATCAACAACCCGCCGGCAACCAAGCAGCCAACTTGGATGGGCTAGTGAGGCCTGCAGGTTGGCGAAGGCCAAGACAACAGCCTGTGCAACCTCAGTTTGTGCCCCGAACCGTTCCCACAGCTCCCGTGGCCAACATGACGGGCACCGTGCCTGTGCAGGGTGGAAATGTCCAACCACCTTTGCCCAGCACCACGCGAGGCGCTGTCCCTGACAGAATTCTGCAGCTCGCTTCCGAGCTTCTGTCTCTTGTTTGTGGAGGGAATGTCTTCCAGCCCATTGGTGCTGCCCCTGATCGAGTCGTGCAGATCATCTCGGAGCTTCATGCTCTGGTCAGAGGGGTGGATGTCTCCCAGCGGCCTCAAGTGACGAGCAAAGCAGTGCCTCAGGGTGTTGCTGCAGGATCAGCTCAACTGGAATCTGGTGACCTTTTTAATAAGATCAAGCAGCTCTTTACCGAGTTTGAGTCCAAGGACAAGACCCAAGCTTCCCAGCGAAGACCTCGAAAGCCCCAGACAGAGGCCCAAGACAGTATACACCCCCTGAAGAGGATGTTTCCGACAATGCACCCCAGCGTCTATGACCCCGTCGAACAGGAGAAGCTGTTTGACAGCATGGAACCGGCTCGATACACTAAACCCCCTCGGCTGCTCTCATACCCTCTCGCCTGGCATGACATGAACGGACCTAACGCCTACGACGATCCTCCTCTGATATGCCCTATCCCCGACTGCTTTGAGAACAACTTTGAGTACCTGAGACCCCGCCAAATCTGGGAGCACTTCCAGGAGAAGCATCCCGAGCGCACTCTGGAATCATGCCCCTTCTGCCAACTGTCGTTTGTCTACAGCGATGGCGAGGACAGTTCCGGAAAGAAGAACAAGAAGCGACACCCGACTGAGGAGTGTATCAAGCACTTTGACTGCCACATCTGGGAGCTCTGGGATATCCTGGCGCCTCGACGGGGGAAGTTTTCGCAGTACAGCTTTCCACAGATTGAGCTGCCGGCAGCTGCTTTTGGGGAGAAAGATACTGAGCGGTTGACGGCTTTGGCGGCCTCTTTTAAGAAGATGGCGGCTAATTCGGGTGGTGAATCCTCTACTGCTGCTCGTCGTCAACAGATTCTCCGTCAGGGTGTAACCCGCCCTAGGGATAGCACTCGCCCCCAGGAGGTCACTCGCCCCAAAGAAGCTGTCGCTCGCCCTCCTCGAGGGGATAAACCAGAAGCTCCCACTACTCAAGAGGAAGTGGAAGAGGAAGAAGCCGTTGACACTTCCAAGGAGAGCCAGAAATGTGCCTTCTTTGAAAAGTGCGGTGCCGTCGTTGGGTCGATGTCAGGCAAACAATACCGCCACCACATGCGTATCAACCATCCAAAGGAGGTCCAGATGGTTGACTTTGACTCTGAAGAGGAGGAGGTGGAGGAGGAGGAGGCTCCCAGTCCCCGTACTCGAACACCTGCGCCAACTCCCAGCCCTGAATCTCGACCAGAAGCCACGGATACCGAGGTCCTTAACGTCTCGACCGATGAGTCAAATCAGCCTTCTACCTCGACCGCTAAGTCTGGGACATCCAAGAAGAGGAAGCGCACCATGGGAACTCGCCCCTCCGTCTCGGGTCAGGGATCAGAGGATGAGCTCTCTGGCGTCGCCAGCGATGCCCCTCCCTCTGCCACCACCATCCGTGGCCGCACCACAACCCGAGGCCGCACGCTTAAGAAGATGCTGCCAATTGAGCTGCGGCCCCTTGATGAAGGCGATGCCTTCGCACCGGCGAGCGAGTCTAGGAGCTCAGCGACCCAAGGCAGAGAGCGCCCTTCAAAGAAGGTCCGGAGGGAGCGCTCAGCCCGGGACAATGATGGCGAGTACGAGGACGACGGCGCCACTACTGATGATGAGCCTGAAGAAGGGCCTCCAGTAGCCAAGCGTCCACGACGAGCTCGATCTCCAGACTGGGTTAAGAGACTCGGCCCTGGTGATCCTGACTTTGAGCCATCTGATGACATGTACTGCTCAAAGTGTCTCCGCAAGGCTCCCAAGAGCGGGAACAAGAGTCCTAACCGCTCACCCCTCGGCCGCGAGAAGGAGCTTGGGGTCAGTATCACCTTTTCCCCCTTTCACAGACTCTTTACTAACAACTTCACAGTTCCACTCTAACCTCAACCGATGCTGTAGGATCCGCAACGGCGAGGGATCCCCCGAGAACCTCCCCAACCGCAGCGGCTGGATCCGAGCCGCAGACCTCCCCGGCAAGCTCGGCCAGCTCAAGTCAAGGTTCACGCAAAAGTATCCGGCGTACGACCGCACCGTGTACCCTACCAAGGCGTCTGACAACAACGCGTCCGTCTGGCGCTCCGACCCCAACAACGAGGACAACGAGGCCTTTTGGAACATGCCCTGGCCGCCCTATGAGGGCCAGCCTCCGTTCCCAGGCTCGTGGGATGATCCCGGCATACCCGCCGAGGAGCGGGAACGCAGGAAGCGTCGCGAGTCATGGCAGGGGAGACCCGAGGATGATCCTCTGTATAGGTACCAGAGCGATACGGACTCGGACGATGACCTCAAGCCGGATGAGGATGACATTGCAGAGTTGCAGGAGGATGCGAGTAATGACAATAGCAGCGCCAGCGGGCTCAAGAGGCGACGGACTGGCGATGCTGTCAACACGCCAGTTCACTCTGGAGTCGACACTGCACCCGAAGATGACGACGACGGCCCCGCGGCGAAGAAGGCCAAGAAGAGTTCGACTGGTAAGTTCTCTCCTCTTGCAGAAGCAGGAGATATCTAAGTCAGGGCTAACACGGTGGTTATCCAGCAAAGCCAAAACAGACCAAGAGACCCAAGAAATCTCAAGGCAAGACCAGCAGCCGGCCTAGCAGAGCGTCGAGTAGAACTCGACAGAAGAAGCCTGGCGCTGGAAAGTCCAAGCTTTCCGAGGGGCAGTCGGCGCAGGCTTCCAAGGAGGTGTCTGAGGCTCCTTCTGCTGCTGAGGAGGCGTAAGATGGATGGCCGTTGATGGGATGGAAGGTCAAGAAAAGGAGGTTGGGACTTGATTTGACATGATTTGTGGATTGGCAAGGCTTTTTGACAGCAAAGAATTGGGAGAGATGAACAACAGATGAATCATGTCTTGTGTGTTTGTTTTGTTTTTGGGGGTTGCTGCTTTACCTTGCTTGTTATTAGAGATCTGGCGCAATAGTGTTGATATGTTCTTGCCCTTTATTCGATCGATACATGACCATGACTACTAACTATCACCCCCAACGAGACTTGGGATACCATGATATCACAATGCCTGATAACATTCGAGTGCGAATACTTGCCATTAATCGGCTACATGCCATTCGAACGCCTATATATCCCAGGCACTCACTCTATCAGGGCAATGTCACCCAGCCTGCATCTACAGAGACGCCAAACACGCCTGATTATATCCCCATTTACCCTGTGAAACCCGGGTTCCATTCCATGTCCTTTCTTGGATTTGCCCATTAATCGCATCATGTAGATCCCTCCTACAATGCCTCGATGGCCTTCAAAAGCACATCCACGCCTCCTTCTCCCATCTCCCCCTTGTCGCCCAGTAACGAGCCCACGTCACTCAGAATGCCCAATGGGATGTAACATCCCGTCTTGGCCTTGTCCAGGCTGTCCTTGAGTCGGCTGGTGTGCTCCCACTCCTTGGCAGCCACCTCGGCTCGATCAATCACTCGTGACGAGATGCCGCACATGGCGGCGCAGTGCATACCGAAGCTACCCTCTGCAACGCCGTCTTCCAACTTGTACAGAAACGTGACACGTCGCTCCTCCTCGTCGACGTGAATCTGCATCCTTTTTGCTCGAATCTCAGGGTGGTTCTCAAACTCAGTCGCCAGAGAATGGTAGTGCGTGGCAAAGAAGCCGACGCACCCAATGTGAGTAGCCACATGGTGAAGGACAGCCTGAGCAACAGCAACACCGTCGTATGAACTGGTTCCACGACCAAGCTCATCCAGAATGACTAGTGACCGGGGAGTAGCTTCAGAGAGAATCTTCTTTGTCTCGGATAATTCAACAAAGAATGTCGACTGAGCTGCGAAAATGTTGTCGTTGGCTCCAAGACGCGACATGATTCGGTCGACCGGGGTCAAGCGGGCAGACTTGGCTGAAACGAAGCAACCGATTTGGGCCATGATGACAGCGATGCAGGACTGCATATTGTTAGTATCTTGTCAGAGTATCTTTGAGAATGGAACCTACCATGCGGAGGACAGTCGACTTGCCGGCGGCATTGGCACCCGTCAGCAGGTTGATGTTGGCTTGATCACCGCCGAGCTTGATGTCGTTGGGGATGAAGTCGTCTACCGTGTTCATCATGCAAGGATGTCGGAGCTCCTGGAAATCCACCGTGCTTCGTTCCTCATCGACAAACTGTGGGCGGCAGCTGGGATGGCCGAGTGATGCTGAAGCCTTGGCCAAGCTGACCAGGCAGTCAAGTTGTGAAATGATCTTGATGGCCTGCAGCCAGGTTTCGTAGTCGACGTCAAACTTCTTGAAGAACCGAGAGGCAACGTCGCGCACAAGTTGCGAGTGTGTCTCCTCCGCCTCTTGCAGCTCTCGCACGAGCTGGGACAGCTGAGAAAAGTAATAGCGCTTGACGTCCTTGGTGGCCGACATCTGACGCCAGCTGGAAGGCACCTTGACACTCTTCGGTGCCTCCAGCTGGTAAATCTCCTTGCCCACATCCCTGTAGTTGAGGAGCTTGCACTTGAACTCCTTCTTCTTTTCCGCCAAGAGCTCGTCCAGCTGCTGCTTGATCCCGTCAATTCGGTCCGCGCTCTCGTCAAAGTCCTCCTCGATACCGCGCTCGGGAATCAGAAGCTTGTCGTCGCGAGCCTTGCGACGGTCAAACGCCGTCCTCCAGTAGCTGAGGGGCTCATCGAGGTTCGGCATCGAAGAGATGAGCCGGTCAACAATGCCATTGCCGCCCTTGAAAGCCCCCAGCAGACTCATGGTGTACTCTATCTGCTCAAAGCCTTCCAGAACCTTGACGAAATCTTCGGGTCTGCACGAGCCAGCATGGATTCGTGAAATGAGTCGCTCCAGGTCGGGCATCTTGACCAGCTGCGAGGCAAACTCTTCACGGACAGCCTGGTCGGCGTTCAGCATCTCGACGGCATCCAGACGCTCGTTGATACGGTCGATATTGCAGAGCGGATGGGCCACCCACGATCGGAAGAGGCGCTTTCCAAAGGGCGTCACGCACTTGTTAAGCAGGCTGAACAGGGTACCCTCGGTGCCGCCATTGGCCGAGTTGGAGAAGACTTCGAGGTTGATGAGCGTCTGGCCGTCCAGGACCAGAGTTCCGTTCTTTTGAATGGGATTGTACGGCTCAAAGTTGCCCTGCGAGAGCAGAGGTCTCTCCAGCTTGAGGAAGCGCAGATACGAAACGAGTGCTCCAGTGGCTGACATGACAATGTCGTCGTCCCGGAACCGTTGGAGAGCCTCGGGCCAAACTTCATCGTCGACGTCTTCAGCCTTGAAGTACTTTCCGCAATCAAGCTCGCGACGCGTCATGTCTGCCTCCCAGAACTCTGTTCCTGGCTTCAGGTGCGTCCAGATAGTTGTCGGGCTGACGTTGTTCTTGAGGATGCGCAGTGCCTTGGTTGACAGGCGCGACTTTTCCAGGAGAAGCTCTCGGGGACCAGTCTGAGCAATCAGCGTCTCAAACTTGGTCAAGTCGACATCATCCACAAAGCTCGACAGGTAGAATCGACCAGTAGCAGTGTCTGCAAAGGCGATACCAAAGGCAGGGAGGTCGTCCACAACAGATTCCTTGATGGCTAGGCAGTACGAAGCCATGTCGTCTTGCAGCATGCCGCCATCAACGAGGGTTCCAGCAGTCAAGACACAGGCCAGTTCGCGAGTGATGATCTTGTCCGCCTTCTTGCCGCTCTTGTCTTGTCGCTCACGCATCTCCTTGCCCAAGTTGGTCTCCATCTGGTCAACACGAGCGACCTTGTACTGCTTGGCAATGAACTGGTTGACCCAGTAGTCGAGCGAGCTCTCTGGGACTCCAACCATACGCATGTTGACGCGATCCGTCATCTTGAAGTCAAACTCTTGGTGTCCCACGGTGGCATCATTCTCGTAGAGCTCGTAAAACTTGCCCTTCTTGAAAAAGACAATCGTGTCCCACAGGTTCTGCTTGATCTCCCAGTACTGGGTCTCAAAAGGCGAAAACTTCTTCCAGGCGGCAGGGGGGACGTGGATGGTTCTCTTGTCGTACTCTGGGTTGTCGGGTGTGCGCTTCTCCTTGTCCATGATCTTAGCAAGCCAAGTATATCGCTGTTCGGGCTCCTTGACATGGGCTTTCTCCTTGTACTTGGGATCCTTTGCGGCCCGCTCCGCTGGCTTCATGACAGGGTGCTTCTCGGACGACTCGGGGTCGTAGTTCCATTGAGACGCTGTCGAGCCTTCTGGGATGTCTTCCATCATCTCATCGTGCTCCTCCAGGATGCTATCCTTGATATCGATATCGGGTGTGGGGGCAGGCGACGACATGTTGGATCGTTTGCGGGGGGCAGCTGGTTTCGAGGATCGCTTTCGCTTCTTGGGTCGAGAGACGTCATCGTCTGAGTCGGATGCGATAAAGTCATCCATCGTGTCTGCTGGTCAGAATGGTGTCAAGCAAGGGCGGGAGAGTGTAGCAGCACATACCAGTATCCTCTGCTTTCTCAGGTTCCTCTTCATCGTAGTCATCTTCATCTTTGATGGATGGACGGGCTCTTGGTCGCCGACGAGCACTAGAAGCGCCAAACGTGAAGGGCTCGTCATCGGAGGACTCGGCGTAGCTAACGACCTTTTTGCCCTGGAAGAGTTAGTAAAGACCAGGAAGAGGGGCGATGGAGGCAATACCTTGCGAGTAGGGCTGCTTGGGAGAGCGTCGCGATTCATTGTGGACTTGGCTTTCTTGGGTCTTTTTAGTAGATGTGGTGGGCGATGGTGAGGATATTGGCTACCTTGACTGTTGACTCGAGATTCTCTGGCGAACTCGGGGGCTCGATGGCGTCACTACTAGGGACGGGAGTCGACAGTTTGACGGCCGTCCTGGGAGTCGGCTTGCTCTTGGGAACTAAGCTTGTCTTGGGAAGCGAGTTGGCTTTGGTGGTTTCTTGGAGGCACGATGATTGTTTGTTGGTGGGAGTCTTCTTGGCGAGGGGCGATGATGCAGCGGCGGGGCTTGAGGGCGGAGCTTTTTGGAAGAACGAGATAATGGAACGCTGCTTGGCCGAGGAGGAGGGTGCAGCTGGCTTGTTCGCCTTGGAGGGCGTTTTGGCCGTCGTTGGCGCCATGGTGATCGGACGAGGCAGCACGCTGCAATGGGGGATCGTGAATATTACAGCCAGCAATCCGCAGCCGTGAATCACGGGGAGACGTTGCTAAGCAAGACGGGATGAACTTGGAGCAGTCGAGGGTATGCAATTGGTAACAACAACAGGATAAAGAAGAGTTGGTGATGGTCGAAGATGGTGGATCAGAGACTCGACATGGTTGATCCTTTATCGCCTGCTCTGTTGAAATAGAGATTGGCAGTCGCGTCGCGGGAAGGTCCAAGCGCGTGTGTGCGCGTCAAGTTTTCGCGTAAAGTACCTGCCTCTGGTGCTGGGGAAACAGCGCTACTGCCGGTAGGGGCCCACTGTTCGGCAGTTTAAATCTCCATCCCCGATGACGCCGGCATCCATGATTTTTTATCAGTGCAACAAGACCGTCTAGCATGGATGTTATTGCCATCTTCTAGGCAGAAGTAATCGTATAGAGATGGAAATAAGCTCGAAATTTATGACATTGGCTGACTGTGAGCTTGAGGTTGAGCGCTGGCCCACTGTACGAAGTACCAGTATCGCGGGTCAGTGATTCTTCAGTTACTACAGGCACCTCCCAACACTTACGTAGTAGCACGTCTTTCCAGGCATCAGGTTACAACTACTGAACAGTCCTATACTCCTAGTTAACTATGCCCAATTGGCCTTTCCGTTGTCTTCATCCTCGTCCTGATCAGCGCCCTTCTTACGTTCGCCCTCAATACAGCGTCCCATGCAGCTTGCGCAACATCTTGGGCTTGACGCAATAATCCTCGCCCACGTCTGTATCTAGCCCGGCACCGCTGCACTAAGGTACGATCATCACCAGAGCTCGTTGACCAACTCATGTTATGGAATACCTCTGGGACAAAAACTATATCCTCGAGGAGTAAGTAACCTGCCATTTTTCTTCCGGGGAATCGAGGTTTTCGGCAAATAAAAATAAAAGAAAAAAAAAAGAGGGGGAAGGAGGGAAGGAGAGGAAGGGAGAGGGTGACGGGGTTCGAACCCACAGCCTAGGCCCAACAGAAGTAGATGGGTGGCTATGCAACCTAAGCCCTAAGGCTCAGGCGTTCAATCCCCAACCGCACGGGACGAACGGTTAAACCGTTGCGCCACTGGCTGTTAACGGCTTCTCAAATTGATGTTTATATATCTAGGCGCAGTGCGATGTCTGCATGGCAGGTCCAGGCAGGAGGATTGCTGGAGATTTGCGGTTGAATGGTGAGGGTTGACAACCACGGTTCCAAGTCTCTGTGGGTAGGCATGATGGGCTAAGTGGGCGATAGTGGTGGTGATTGGCTGCAATGATCTGTGGGACTACCACTGGGGCCAAGTAGCAGGGGGCACCTCAGGCCCCATACATGTACATAAGTACGAGCCATCCAATCCATACCTAGGTAACTACCTCCATATCTCGAGAGGCTAATTCTTTCAAGATGTTGACTTGAGACTGCGAACCATCTTGTTCGCCACCATGCTGGGTCCCCTCTCAAAGGAGGAGAATATCAACAATAACACTGGACTACAGCAGCCTAGTCCGAGCAGAGACAAGAGACAACCCAGTGACCCATGCAGGCCCATGTTGGTGACAGTACATATCAGCTACCTACCGTACACTGCGGACGTAGTAGTTCTGTCAAGTCTCTCTGTCATACACCGAAATCCTCTGTTTCACATTCATTCAAAGGGCAGTAGTTTGAGTAGAAAAACTGGAGGCGATATCGATCATTCTGACCTCGGTGGCTTACAATGGCTTACGATGGCTTATTCTGGCTTACTCTTGGCGGGCTTGATCGCATTCCCGCGTGGAGTTGTTTAAAAAGTCCGCCAACAAGTCCTCCAAAGTCCGCTCTTTCAGCTGTCTCCTGATTCTTGGCAATTGTATATAAATACGTGTATTTGTTCTTGAAAAAACTTGCCTCATTTACCTCTGTCGCATCCTTGTTCTATTGCTCACCATGAAAGTCCTCATTGTCGGTGCGAGTGGAATGATTGGGGGTGAGGCCCTCCTTCAATGTCTCGCTAACCCTCAAATCTCGAGTGTCGTCGCCTTTGTCCGCCGAGACCTTCCCTCCAAGGTATCAGACCATCCAAAACTCAAGTCTGTAATAATAAAGGACTTTTCAACATGGTCGGAGAATCTATTGCTTGCCCACGCTGACGCCGTTGGCATGATTTGGTATGTTTGTTACACAGACGCAGAGAGGTCGCCTCACGAGGGAATATCCACTAACAGAGTCCCTACAGGGCCATGGGATCATATAACGGCGATGTTTTAGCCGACTTGGAGTATCCTCTTGCCTTCCAAGAAGCCATGGTGCGGGTATTGAAACCCACCGGCTGCCAGTTTAAATACGTGCAACTGAGTGGCAAGTTTGTCCGTCAAGACCAAAACGCAGGGTTATGGTGGGGAGATAAGCCGCGAAAGATCAAGGTATGACCAAATTCAGAATGAAATTGCCACGACTGACACCAATCCAGGGGAAGCTTGAGACCAAGACACTCGAACTTGCCGAGAGTCATGCCGCTGTATGGAAGGCTTTCGTTCTCAAGCCAGGAGGCGTGGTACCCAAGACCATGTTCGGCAGCGGCCTGATCGGCATCCTTACCACGATGGGGGCATTCATGGGCGAGAACTGGTCCGTCCGGATCGACGAGTTGGCTGCCGTTATGATGTACCTTGCACTCGATGGCCAGGGAGAAGAGCCCCTCCTTTTGAACGCTCGTATCGTGACGAGAGGTCGAGAGCTGCTGGAGCTATGGAAAAAGGCCGAGTCGCCTAAAACCTAAAAGACCTGGAGAGTCGTATTTCAGTTGTTGATCATGGCTGTGCTTTTGGTAATGGCGTTGGGACTAATCATGGGGCCAAGATGCTCGCTCGGAATAATTATATCCTTGGAATAGCGACTAGGGTGCCTTGCAATGACCTTTTGACTTCTTTCAAGCACGTCCGTATAACTGACCACAAACCGGAAACAACCAACACAAAGTACGAAAGCCAGATAATGACATTTAACACAGGGATCCTCAGTAAATCCTTGATGTACCTATAGTGTCATAAATATATACTCAATGAGATTATACATTTGACCCTGTTTGCAAGTATTCCAAGTTTGTAAATAGGGTAGGTAGATAGTTTAGCACCGAGCTCAACTGGAAAAATGTCTTGTAGGGACGTCCTATCCCAAACTGCCAACCGTTACTTCTCTGTGGCATTTTCTACTCTCTCCATTCTCCTGTCGTGGTGTCCCTCTGCATCCATATCTTCCTCTTTTGCTTCATCATCGTCATCAAGCGTCATTGGTCTAGGGGTTAGGATTCAACTCTTCCATTTGAGAGAAGTTGAGGCTCGGATTCGAATTCCGGATGACGCACAGACTTGTTCTTTTTGCCCTCTTCAAGGGATTCATATTATCTTTTTGCCTTGGGCGGTGTTATGGAACATGTAAACTTGTCTAGTCTCGCCAATGTTCTGAGTCCGGAAAACAAGATAATGAGAGCCTGGGTATTAACCGAGAAAACATTCCATCACCATGTTTTACGCTTACTTTGCTTCCTTTGCAGTAATACCTTAAGGGACCGGACATTCGGAAACAACTTGTTGATTATTTCTGTTCACCTGCTCTTATCCCATTATTGAAACTTGGCCGTGCCATTGCAACCCAAATAATGAATATCGCAAATCTATCTCAATTCAACTGCACACTTTCTAATACATCAAGTATTACACCCTCCCCTAGCCAACTCTGCACAATTTCAAACCCCAACTCTCCAACCCGTAACAACACCCCCAAAGCCTCGCACAGCCACCGCTTACTTGTGGTTACCCTCTCCGTTGCAGTAGGGAATAGGGTAGTCGGTGCTGTTGCAAAGGCGAATGAGTCCCTTCACCCACTGAAGGTTGCCGTAGCTCTGGCTCTCGTACGTGTCAGAGACAAAGCCAGTCTTCTTGTGGTCGTCGGTGCATCCGTCGAGGTAGTTGCCCTCGACGCGGCGCACGTAGGGCTGGCTGACGATGACGCCGTGCTGACCGGCGGGGACCTCGAAAGTCAGGGACTGGTCCTGGCTGGTGCTCCAGCTCTCGGAGTAGTCGACCGAGAGCGACATTCCGAGGATGCCCTCGAGCGCGCTGACGGAAAAGGACGTGCCGACAGAGACCGAGTTGGACAGGGAGTAGCCGGAGGAGACAGTGACCGAGGCGGTGCCGCCGGTGCTGCTGACGACGGGGGAGATGGCAATGTCCCAGTTGAGGAACTCCTTGTCGGAGGTGACCTGCACCTCGCTCGACTCCTCGCAGCCGCGGCGTCGGAGCTTGGGCGAGGCCTGGGCGGCGGCGGGCGCAACGGGCTTGTTGTCGAGGGCGTCAAACTCGGCGGCCTTCATGACATGCGAGGTGCCATCGTTGGCGAGAACGATGACATCGTCGGGGGAGAGGCCTCGCTTGGTGGCAGCGGCGTTGGAGGCCGAGACGAGGCCGAGGAGGGTGAGGGCAACAGAGGGAAGCATGTTGATTGATGGTTTGTTTTGAGTTGAAGTAGATAAAAAGAATGGAAATTGAAGACGAAAAAAGGTCTCTGATCAAAGAGTGGATTTTTTAACGAGTGCACGTCAACGAGCGTAGTAAAGAATGTAGGTAGGTAGCTTAAAGAATGTGAAGTTGGGTTGTGAGCTTGGTGTTTTGAATCAAGGTGCTGGTCTCCCTGTTCCTTTTATCATTCACATCAAGAACGAACTTTTTTTTATCTAACAGAGATAGTCACAATCCAAAACCACTCACCGGACCTATCGGCCTCACCGTCATTGACAACGTTACATGCAAACCCCCATGTGAACCCAAAGACAAACGTCCGGCAGTAGTTCGGGGATGAAAGGGATACGGAAGACTCCATTCATAGAATGCAACCTCAGCCCAGCAAGGCAACCACTCAGTTCACAGGAATTGCTATAATGGACCCCATGTATAGCGAGTTTGTCCCACACGGAGAAAGCTCCTCCGGGGTTTCAAGTCAAGACAAGGATGCACCGCCCTTTTGCAAAAGGTCGATTTAAAGTTTAAAGCCCCCCTGTCGACGGGTTTTATGCGAAAAAAGGAATCGAGCTATGGCCGGAATCGCCGCTTGCCAAGGTCAGATGATTAATGGGACTGGGATCGAGTGTCAAGATTGGAGGGAAATGTTACCGTCTCGGAAAAGTCCGATGCTGTATTCGTCCACTGCATGGTTTCGGAGGTTCGTATTCAGTGAGGTGTTGATGCGTCGTCATCATGCTGTTTCAGGCGCGTGGGTTCGTAGAGGTCAAGTTGGGGGTGGTCTTGGCGTTAATAGATTGCATTAGGTGGGAGCGAGGGTGGTTGCTGAGAAGGGAGAGAGCGGTATTGGTGTGATATAAGTTGCTTGTCTTCTGCTCACCGTGTTTCTTCTCTCCAAGACACTCATTAATATTGTGCTTACAACTACCAACTCTCATTCATTCATTCGTTATTAGTCACTCGTTTAGACTACCACCAGTTGCTCTCAGTTCATCAACCAAACTCACTACTCATTCAAGATGTTGGCCAAGACTCTTAGCGTGTTCCTCTTCCTTTCGCTGGCGTAAGAAAGCACTGCAACACTTTCAAGAACCATATCCTGACTTCTCATAGTGCGGCTGACCTGCACAACTCGTGCACCTGCCACAACGGCGACAGCTACAACTGGCGCATGACCACCAACGCCTGCACCGACTACAACAACGCCAAGTACGAGGTATGTACAGATCTTCCTTGGTATACAGAATCGATCTAACCTGGACCTTTAGTGGGGTGGTGCTGTCTACGACACCCCCTCTGGACGATGCACCCAGGCAACCGCTGAGGATCAGCTCGCCGGAAAGCAGTGGGAGGCCGCCTGCAAGAAGGTTGCCCAGAGCGGCTTCCAGTGCGCTGATGGCGTTGGAACTTGCTACGCCGAACCCAAAGATGTCCGTGGTCGATGCTAAGCATCTCGAGCAACATTAAGGATACTGTTCAGAGCAGTGTATCTTGATAATTAGTTCCCAGGTTTAGGAGCGGGGGTGAGATGGGCGGTGCTGCTTGAGGCAGCACGAGAGCATGTATCAGTACTTTTCGATTTATTGCACAATCTTGATAGAAACTATGGAAGAAAACCCGTGATAGGACCAGCCAGCCTTTTGCGTTGAGATAACCCACAAGTTCAAGCTGAAAAGAATGTCCAAGAGATCCAACAACCTGTTGCCTCACATCCAACTACCACTTGACACGCTTGTTCCTGAACAAACTAACCATACCCATCGGCAAAAGCCCCGAATCAACAATATTCAACTCCCCAAACCGATCAACAACCTCTGGCCCGTACACCATGGCCACCCACCTCCAGTACGGCTCCATATCGCCCCAGCTGCGAATCTTGGACTCCCCACTAAGCTGATCGAGAGCCGTGCACACCTTGCTATCGCCCTTGTCGATGCTCTCCTCCTTGGGCCTCTTCATCAGCCGACGGAACACGCTGCGGAGCTTCTTGCCGCGGCGGTAGTGGTTGAACTCAAAGTCTTCTCTGTAGCGGGTGTACTCTTCAAGGGACATGAAGGTCTCCTGGTCGTGTTTTGACTCGGGCTTCCAGTCTGGGTCGTCGAGGGCGTATCGCTCGTTTTTTATGTTGCCGTTGAGGAAGGCCTTTTCGGCGCGTTTGTACGACTCGAGCTCTGCTTCTTCAAAGGCGATGACTGGATCTAGGGGGGACTTGTATACTTGATCGCGAATCTGGAGGAGAGAGATGAACGGGGATTGCAAGTCGAGACCCCCGAGGTTGACGGGGAAGTAAAGAAACCCATCAGGAATGTCGTTGATGCCAAAGCGTCGACTCATCTCCCTCCTCAGATACTCTGCAACACTCGACACCTTCTCCTCGCCTTCTTCAGAAAGCTTGGAAAAGACTTGTCGCTGGATACGTTCATGTGTGGACAACATGTTGTCGACGTGCTCTCGGCCGAAGCAGTTGGCAGCCTTGCCAAAGTTGGACGTGAAGAAGGTTGCCGCGTATGTGTTCCATGTCTGAATGAAGGCGAGGATACTCTTGCGCTTGTCGTGAAGCTGTTTGTGAAGCTCTTCAATGTGTGCGTCCACCATCGTCTGGTCAATCTCGAATCTTCCCGTCTGTGGCGAGAGACGTAGGAATCCCCAGCGAATCTCGCCTTCGGGGAGGGACTCGTCGATAGCAAGAGTCAGATCGCGGTTCTTGGCAACTCGAATGGTACCGCTCTTTCCAGGGTTAATCTCTGTGCCCGTGATGGTCTTGAATTCGTCGACGACATCCCATGTCTTGACAGCCAGATTGTGATCGTGGGTCCAGAACCAAACGTCGTCCTTTACCCTCCAGAGTCTGTTTCCAGAAGTAGACTGGTTCACAGCAAAGTCGAGACAAAACAGAGTCGTCTCGCCAAAGACATCGCTAAGAACATGTGAAGTCGGTGTTCCTCGTCGTCGCTGGCGGGGAGTCGCATTGTCGTCGTCGACAAACTTCAGAGGAGCCTCGAGGAAGCTCTTGAAGAAGCCAAGCCAGGTCTCGGAGACGCCAAAGTACTTGAGGATCGTGTACACAGTCTGGTGTGGGAGGAGGGAGTTCCAGTTCTCAAAGACGGAGTGGAAGGCTGTCGTTTCGCCGTAGACCTGCGTGTTGATGTTGATCTCCGCCGACAACAAATGCAGAAGATCCTGCTTAAGCATCATCGGGTTCCTCACTACTTCTTCATCGTCGTCGTTGTCATCATCATCTTCGTCATCGTCATCGTCATCGTCATCATCCTCGTCGTCGTCCGAGGGCACTTGCACGCCTAGAGTTGACGGCGCCGATTTACGAGCAGCCTTGCCCGAAAGACATATCCTCCGATGCCGCTTGGCACCCGTTGTCGGTCTGGCCGCTGCCTTTCGTTTGAGGGTGCTGGTCGAAAAGCGCTCGTAGTTTGCCTCTTCTTCTCCCTCTGCCACGTCGGTCCCCTGCTCCTCGTCATCCATGAGCTGAGTCATGAAGTACTTTGAGTTGTAAATCTTTGTCCGGGCAGACTGTAGTGAGGGCGACTCCGAGAGCGGTCCAAGGTAGTAGCCGAGTCTCAGTTTGTCGTTCTTTGGAATGTCAGCACGTGTAGACTTCCAGGCACTCTCGGAGCGACGAAAGTCCTTGAAGACACGCTTGAAGAAGACACTCCACTTGACTCCGATGTACTGAAGGAAGATGGCGTTGAGGAGATCCTCCTGGAGATGGACATTGTAAATGCCACTGATCTTCCGTCTCATCTCAAGAGGGACCGCGTCGGAGCTCCAGTTCCATGAGCTGAGAGCGCTGATGCGCATGTTGAGAACATCGGCGATCTCTTTGAGGATGATATTGTTGCCCTCAAAGTCCCTGAGAACCTCTCGCTTCTCGTCGGAGAGAAGATCAGACTTCAGGAGCCCCTGGATGACCCATTCCAGACTGTTCACGGTGAACTGATTTGGGGTCGAAAGCCTCGACTCGAACGCATACACAGCGTTGCGGAGTTTCTTCAAGGCGGCGGCAACATCTTTCTTGTGCTTGTTTCCAGCGCCAAAGAGGTGATCCAGATACTGCTCGAGTGCGACCTCATCGACGTCGGCTGGTTCAAAGGCCATGCTCTCCCATTTCATCCTGGACTCCAACTTGGCTGCGCTACCCACAACTTCAAAGGCTTCACCCATCTCAACGTCATCACCAGCAGCACCACCCTCCTCTTCTTTATCACCCGACAGCCACTCGGTGACCAGCTGCGCGTACAGAGAGGCGTACTGGAATCGAAGAGACTGCATGTCCAGGTGACGAATGAGGGACTGGTGCCAGGCATCCAACATCTTCGACGAGACTGACGGGTCACATTTGGCCTGGTCGAGAAAGCGATCGAGGTTCTTGAGCTCAACCTCCAAGTCCTCGTGCCTTGTTCGCTTGGTGACGACCTTGCCGGCCTTGTCGAGCTTGATGGCGAAGCACTTCTTGACGCCGTCGCTCAAGGTGACGAGACGCTTGACTGCATCATCCTCGATCTGGATGGAGGCAAGGAGGGATGTCTTTGCCTCCTCGAAGCGGGAACGTCTCTTGGAGAGCTCATCGAGCTTGGTGTTGGTGATCTCCTGCAGAGTCTCAGAGAAGACACTGCCTGAAGAAACCATGGTGGATATGTAAGGGTAGGTACAGTCTTGACAAGGGGTTGATGTGTTGTCACTCGATGGTGAGTTCTATGTGATGAAAGAAAGGAAGAAGGAGAAGAAAAAGAAGAGAGGGGGATGAAGGAGCAGACGCAATTTATACCAAGGAGTCCTCGATGAAACTAGCGTCCTCAGGCCACAGCCGTGTTGGCCGGACCGGCCTCGAGCCAGCCAATTACAGGAGCGTCTGACAGGGTGGGCGTCTGCCTGAACCCAGCCAGGACGTCATAATGGCTCCCTTCTATGATGTAGGGTGATCCTTCGACGAAATGATTGATAGAGGCTTGATGATTTGTTAAAAACCCATTAGAACTCGATGAGAAGCTGTCTCAAGGCAGAGAGGCAAGACATGACGTCCATATTGGACGTTGGGAAAAGCGGGCCAACCTCGACTTACACGACCTCCCTGGCCATCTTGGCCTCAACGCCGGAGCCTCGGAATGGATGAGAACAGCCTTAGACCAGTGATGGTCCTCATCAGACATTCTCATGTCTTGGCTTGATCTCACGATGATATGACCGGGACAGTTGGTGGTTGGGGGGATTCAACTCCTAGGGAAGGACATGACGGCTCTGCGTGGCCATCGTCCCCAGGACTCTGAGCTCGGTGGCATCCTTATCATCCACCTTGGCTGTTCACTGGCCTTACAGCTCGGCCTGGTATCCGGCTTTACTGTCATTTGTGCAGTTTCGACCTTGTAAACGGAGGACCAAGACAATTTTACCACGTGACCTCTGATCGGTCGATATCCTCGTCCTACAAGTATCATGTCTGACGTGTCTAGGCGGCACATGTTCAACTGCTTTCGGAAACTACCCCCTTTAATTTGTTGACTCGGTGTTCTGCGCTCGTCTTGGAGGATTCTAAGAGGTGAGCATCTTTGCCATGGGATTGGGGGGGCGACGGAAGACTTGAGCTCAGCAGCGGGAGCCACTTCTTGGCGGGCTCAGGGACTTTTAGAGAGGGGAGCTGGGTTGGGCCTTGGTCTTGATCTTGTCAGCACCGGATGAGAGGGCGTTATCACGGTCCATGTCACTTGGGGTCTCTTCTTTTGGGGACCTGACCTTGCTCAAGCTCCAAGATGGATTCATCCAAGGCGGCCCCAGTCTGGTCGGCTGCCATTAGGAAAGCTCTGAATGTCGGGTGGTAGACTGTCGATGGGCTGGGCAACGCTCACAACACACACATAGATTTCAAAACAATTCTCACTGAGGCAGCGAAATCTCCTCCTTTCCCCTCTTCAATCTACCTACTCATTGCGCGAAAACATCTCTGGATGCAGCAAAGTTATCCCCTCAGTGGTCAGGTTTCTTTCCTCGCGTTCTCGATAGACCTCCAGCTCTTGTTTATTATTCTGTGTGTCGATAGGGGTAAGACAGTTCCAGCAGTTTCTGCGTATTAGAGGTCAGTGACTTCTTTTTCGCTTGACTTGCCAGGGTAGTTGGCTGGATTCCAAGGCCAGTTCTTGTTGTGGTAGATGTGAAGGAATCGCTAGGTCGTTAAACGTCGATAGATATTCTCTCTTGCTTGACCTCCCTCGCCTTGTAAGTACCTAGGGCTATAAATAATACTAGTATTACTTAAACTTAGTATAAGTCTAGTATTAGTATTAATATTAGTATAAAGGAATTTATATTAGTATATAAACTTAATACTAGTCTTAGTACCTATAAGTATTAAAAGATTAGTATTAGTATTAGCACTAAAAATTAGTATTAATTACCTAAGGAATACCTATCCTAATGCCGATACACAAGATGGCCGTCAATAACAAGACCAGATTAGTAGGCTAAATATCCGCCCCCTTTACTTTCCAAGTCCTGTCCGAGCGAGGGTCCAGGGTGAAGCAAAACCTCAAAACACACGAGGCTGGGTGGATTGAGGAACAGCAGAGAAGGAAGAGAGTAGTTAAGAAGGCCGCTAGAATATGGAAGAGTCGGGAGATGGGAGTGTCAAGGAATGGAGCGATCGAGTGAGAAGATTCTGGAGAAGTGATAGTGGAAAGAGAACAGTCAAGGGGATAGATCATAAGTGAAGAAGAACTAAGTGAAAACTCCCTAGCGGGAAGAAAGCATCCACTGTCAAAGGAACTTGAGTATAATTAATTACCAAAACAAAAGACACCACCGATCCGACAGCATTCATAATAGCTCCACCTCATAGCCATATCTCTTGAAGTCCTCTAGTAGCCACTCCATCGGGGTAGCATACGACGCATCAAAGCCCCCGGTATCATCCTGTCCTCCACCGGCTATCAACATTCCACCGATACGACCCTATAGGTCAAATATACAACTTCCAGAGTCACTAGGTCGTAAGAAACTGTTCTTATCGAACCCCTTGCCGCTCCCTATAATACACCACTCTTCAGATATACATTAATAGCCGGGAGGCGACCTGATAAGAGATTTGACTCGACTGGCCATCCTGGCCGTAAAGCCGGTTGTCTGACCGTACTTGACCACGAGAAGGGCCGGGTTATCGCTAGGTGTAGATGACTGGGGGAGACCAGAGTAAAAACAAGGACGCGGGCGCGAAACAAGTAATAAGCGAAAAGGTCTGGTTAGTGAGTCAAGTTGACAGAGATCTCGGCGGCATTGACAATAATATGGGTGCCTCGTCAGAGCGACCTGCGTTAGGGACATATCTATGGCAGGCTATACACTCTACATTGGCAAAGCTCCTCCTAATTCTGAACCGGAAGGCAACAAGTTATGGAAGTCTCTCCCCAGGGAGTCGTCCTATGTTCCTACCAAAACAAGCCAGCCAGCCACTGCGTAAAAGTTGTGAGAGACTGAGGGCTTAGCTGTCCATATGTCGCCATCTTAAAATGAAGCATCAGGCATGGATAACACCTATAGTAGTCTCATTGTGGGAGCGTTGTCTTGAGAGAAGGGGGACACGCGGCAGTGGCTATCTATATATTAGCAAAAAGAAATATAATTAAATTCATAACAAAGAGAAGATCTTTAACCAAGTTAAGATGTTTTTTTCTTTTTCTGTAACATGGCTTGCAATGGCGTACATGGATGGTAGCCTTACTAATAAAACGCGGTCGCATCTGCCACCCCAACACAAGACGCGCTCCAACCCTTCTCAACTCCCATTCTTTTCTCTAATACCATTTCTCTATATTCAAGCCTCTATTGATACTATTCATCACTTAAACAATGCCGGCAACCAGATCCGCCAAGAAGAACACGGCTTCAGCTGATGTGGCCCCCATTTTCAAACGCCTCAAGCCCTACAAGGCCATCCCCAAAGGCGTCAAGGATGCCTACTTTGAGAGCAGCGAGCGTGACTGGGACGACAAGTACGAGGGAGTCATCGGGACGGCTACAAGAAGTATCAAATTTGGATCTTCTTTTGTCTTGACCGAGTAAGTGAGCCCTCCTACCATGCATCGCGCTCAGTGCTGACGTCGTCTGCTCAAGCCGTCACATTGATGACATCTTGGCATTGGGGGACTCTGTCTGCGGGAAGCTTTGGCACTTTATCTTTCAATACCTGGACGTCAGCTACACCGCAAAGAACGACGCAGAGGCCTTGACCACCGACGCGGTTGTCCGTCTAGCAGAGGCATGCCCAAAACTTAGAAGAATCGAGCTCCAAGCCGCAACTGGCGTCGGCGAAGAAGGCCTCCTCGCCCTATTCCAGAACTGCCCCGGTCTGACATGGCTGGAGCTCAGCGGCCTCGCTTGTGGGAACGAGATCACGGGAAGTTCACTCGACGCTCTGCGGGAGAATCCAGAGTGGGTGCCCAAGCTGAAGAAGCTGATTCTTGGTGAGAAGGAGTGCAACAAGACTTTTATGAAGGCTATGCGCGCTTTGGGTAAGGAGAGGGAGGCTATGGTGATTACTTTGCTTCAGCGGAGTGAATACAAGAAGTGGGGAGACTGGGAACTGAATGTCTCCAAGACAAGCTACAAGAAGGGGCGTAAGCAGTCAGGGTTTCAGTACGGGTGGTAGGAGGAGAGGAAGAGAAAGCGCGATGTTTCTGGGGGCGCGATGGCATCAGTTGGAGGATGATGTTGGAGTCCATGCGGATCAGGTACCAACTGGCAACCAACGCGGAGTCAAGAATAACCATCTTGGCCCTGCATGTTCCGACAGTTCGAGAATCAATTAATGTTGGGTTACTATTCAGAGCCCTTTGTTCTGTCGCGATGGCTGTGATTCTTTGTTCTGTGAGTTGCCAAGCTTACCTTCTAATTTCTTTGTTGCTGACGCGTGTCCACTCGACTTAGCCTCGACCTCTATATCAACATCAACCTCTTCCAACCTCCCCAAGACTTTCTTTCTCCAACTTTCAGTCACTTGCCAGATTTTGACCCAGCTTTTAAAAGAGCAATCACAGAACTTGATCACGCACTCATCTTGCCTCATCCGATCCTTCCGACGCCTCCATCATGTCGACCAGCTCGGACCCATTGATCAACGACAACGCCAAACTCCAGGCCTACTATGCCTCCCTCGAGTCGAGAGTCGGCTACAAGGTCTTTCTCGGCGGCACGCGTCACTTTGGATACTACGGCAATGACACAAGCTGGCCTTTTCCCATCGGGCGCGCGCTGAGAGCCATGGAGACAAAGATGGGCGAGCTGCTGAGTCTCCCCCCGGGCGCCAACGTTCTTGACGCTGGCTGCGGCGTCGGTCACGTGGCTCTTCACCTTGCAAAGGAGTTCAAGTATCGCGTCAAGGCTGTCGACGTCGTCGAGCACCACGTCGACAAGGCGAGGCGCAACTTTGCCCGATCCGGGCTATCCGAAGGTCAACTCTCGGCGAGTCGGATGGACTACCACTGCCTCGGAACCCTGGACGACGAATCCTTTGACGGGGTGTACACTATGGAGACTCTTGTGCATGCCACGGATCCTAAAGCTGTCCTCGATGGCTTCTTCCGCATTCTTCGCCCAGGCGGTCGTCTGTCTCTCTTCGAGTACGACCACGAATTCATCTCCGAGTCACCCGATGATATGGCCAAGTCGATGCGCAAGATCAACGACTACGCCGCGATGCCAACCAATGACATCTCGCACCCTGGCGTCTTCAAAGAGATGCTCGAAGAAGCAGGTTTCACCGACGTCACGGTCCGGGACTTCTCAAAGAACATTGTCCCCATGACGCGATTGTTCTATCTGGTCGCCTATATCCCTTGGTTACTCGTCACCTTTTTCCACTTGGAGAAGCACTTCATCAACACGGTGGCTGGTGTCGAGTCTTATCGAGGACGGGAGCGTTGGCATTATGTTGCCATTACGGCCAACAAGCCGGGGGCTCCTATCGAGGAGTCCAAGACGCGGTGAAGGCTGGACGGGTTTAAATGAAGGATTAGCCTGGATTTATTGATAATGTTCGGAGATTGAAGGCAGAGGTTTTTTGCAACTTCAGAACTCGGCGACTGTAGGGTACATGGTCTAGAAATAGAAGCAACACATTGCAAATCTCAACACCACAATGGCTCGCTGATTGTGATATGGCAGAGTGACATTGCAGTTTCGTAAGTCGATATTTGAATGTATGATTCAGAGTGAGAAATAAGTTGTCCATGTTCCCTTGGCTGCACAAGACGGAGAAAAACGTGACTCCTGAACACTCATGGCGAAGTCGCTCTCAGTCAAATGGCGGTCAACTAGAGAACCCACAACGTGTTGATCTCACACAAGGTTAGATCCATAAAGCAATACCTCCAGGCACTTCCATAGTCAACTTGAACGCACTTTGGAACGCGACGCAGGTTTCCCAACGGGTTGTTTATCATATTTGGACTCCCCAGGTCTAAATGGGAGTGCATCATAAGATGTAATGCCCACAGTGTTTCACGAAGTTCAGTTTTGATGTCGTTATCATATTGAAAATTGTGCTCTCTGCTCCTGTGCCTGACACTCTTTGACTATTGGCAGTGAAGTGCAACTGACATCCACAATGGAATATAATGCTCAAGCGAGATGCAACCCTATGAATCAAGGGTGCAGAAAGGGGATAAGAGTTAATTGCAACGTCACAAGCAGTTTTACTGGGCTGAATATTTAGTAAATGTGGCCATTTAATTCACCGCATTGCTCAATAGCCTGTGGGGGTCAACAGAACTGCCAGTTCTTGGATTCAAACAGTGTGGTTGATGCAGACGTCCTGCACTCAGACCGGAAGATTCCATTACATCTCCCTAGACCCTTACTCTGCGTTGATTCCCACGGCATCAACCAGAGACTCTTAGCGGTCTGCAGATCACCATACCCCTTGATTCAATCACTAGGCCTCCACTTACTCGCTCCTCTCCCATGCCTGCAGGTCGGACATTGAAAAAGTGCCACGAGACGAAATTGGCCAGTTGCCTCCAAGGAATATGCAGGTCCGGGACCCATTGAGCACATGGCAAGGCTTGATGGCTGGTGCCTCCTACGCAGGTGAAAACTGACTAAGAAGGACTCCAACCGAAAGCGCCAGGGAGAGGCCAGCTAACGGTAGTCGTGAATAGTTACATGCTTCCCTGGTTTCATGACTAATGCATAGGAATATCTTTTGGTAGCGTACACACGAGCCAACTGAGGGGGAGGTCCTACTGTACTTAGATCCCCTTGGTTGCACTGAGTCTTGCGGGGAGCCCTTGAGCCAATACGGAAAAGGTCAAGAACAGAGGGAGGCTGGTAAGAAGTACTTTGGGAACCGTGACATCTAGTCTCAGATGGGAGTACCTCTTAGCCATAGAAACTAGGATCCAACTCCACAAGTCTCACCGCAGCCATCCGTACATGGACGGATATGCCCTCAGCCGCCTGATCCGCCCTCACAGCTGAGAGCTGCGGCGACGGCTCCGCACCGGTGCGGGCTAACAGCCACCGGCCGGCAAGGATGGGCCTTTCGGACATGTTGAGGCCGGGCCAGTACGTAGCGCTTACTTTCCCCAGAATTACGCTGGGGGGAATCGACGTTATCTTAGTACAACACGTGGCAGCCAATCTTTTTTGCGGGGTAGTCTAGCTAGGTAGCTCTTGAGAAGGAAGGATAGAAGATAAATTGTTGATGGGAGGGAAGATCCTGATGGGAGAGATGGAATGACCAACAAGAAGGAGAAACTGAAACAGAGATGCAGGGAAATGGAACTGACAAGACGTGAAATGCCTCGGAATATCGTTGCCGCTTACGTATCGACAGAGGCAAACTCCCTGATGTCTTGCTTGTTTCCGCGGCGAGTTCCGCCTACAGATCTGCGCGCGTTGGACGCGCATCTTGGCCTTGGGTCTTGGGGCCGCTTGACGGGTTAGCGCCCGCAGGACCCGTTGGGCACGTTTCCATGCCCCAGACAGCGAGTCAGTACAGTCGTGGGCTCGTACTACGTAGACAGAGAAGAAACTGGAGAAGGCCAGGCGTGCCAGAAAGTCACATCGGGCTACTACCTGCGGCCGGAAAGCTCGGCCTCGTTAACCCGGCAAAGAAGCTACTGCTGTACCTATTTCCAGGAGCTATGCTTTCCCTCTGTTTGGACCTACCCCGCCTCGTACAGGCGAATCCTAGTCTTCTGCATATGCAGTATCACTCGAGTTTGGACTCTTGCCCTGCTGCTCTGGGGCACAGCCTCTGCACTTCCTCGGTTCGTCATCTTCTCGTAATCTCATCTCCGGCCCAAGATCAGAGACACAGCCTGCCTGGATTGCCGAGAATCTGGACAAGAGAGATCGGCAAAGCTCTCCCCGCATTCTGGGGTACATGATATGTGGGACCTTGTGGGG
>JABFEX010000768.1:0-41633 GCA_013623515.1 Fusarium illudens | reverse complement strand
TTATTATATAACTATAAGTAATATAATTTCTTAAAAAATCTTAATTTATATCTTAATTATTAAAAGACTTTTATAAATTATTTTTATATTTCTTAAAGAGTTATATTAATACTTATTATAGGTTTAGTTTATCTTTATTTTACTTTATACGTGCGCGAAAGGGGGGTTGCGCGAAAGGGTGGGTCACCACGTTATGTCGAGACTATCGCGCAGCTGCCATTCAGAACTAACCACCACCCACCGCCTGCCTCTAGACGCTCAAACTCAAAAATGGCGTCTTCGTTTTTCCCTTGACTAACTTAAATCCCCGCCCCCGGTCTTCCGACCCTCAACCACGTCACAATCTCCTGCGAATTGCGGGCTTTTGGGTCTCGATGGTTGGTCGTCAGCGTCGTGGCGGTGCCTCCCCCGCAGCCGGAAACCGCGGGGTGGCTGATAGAGTTAAGCGCGGGCGGGCTGGGCAAGCTCGCCGCCGGCTAAAATGACTCGGCCTCGGCCATTCATGGCCCCAAAGCAGAGTCGTGAGACGAAGACATTGTTTTGACTGGTGATGAGAACCCGGAACTGGGAAGCCTCAGATATGGCCATGAAACCGGTCCAGATACATTCCGCGCATCATTTTGATGTCTACGACATGGACTCCGGCTAAATGGAGTTTGAGCCAGCATGATAAGCTTAATTGCTCGTATCATGCTTATTTCCAGCTCGGATTCGCCCAGCTGATTTGTCCGAGTGACATTCTTGGTGAGGCATCGTGAAAACCATAATAGGTAGATTACACCCAACACTTGGCCAGCTAACAAGCCTCTTTCATTCAGTATGGCCATACAACACACCACAAACAACTTGAGATATCGGAATAATGCATCACATAATATACCCCGGGCCGCACAAACAACGAATCATCGGGTCCTCGCAGTTAAAGCACGGCGAAATGCATGCCAAGTTGCATTTAGATTGACCATACCGTTCAAGATTCATTTATTCTGGGATGGGTACAACATCCATTGATCATCTATCTCCGGCCTCGCAATATTTACCTGAGTACGCAATAAGGCTACGTGCAGGAGAGGCGCATCAGATCAAACGGAAGGAGGTGTCTTTACATCGCTCTTTCCAAGTGAGAGAGACTAGCAATTCCCACTGCTGATGTGCACGTGATATTATTGATGGTCTATGTTACAAATGAACTTGCTTTCTTTTGACTTGTTTGTTTTGCTCTAATTTCATACTCGGCTGTCAAACGCTGATCCCTTCCAGCTACTGCCGTGCTCTATTTCCGTCTTGCCTTTTACACCAGGCTGCCCATATAGCGCTCGCGCGAGGTCGTTCTCCCCGCCTTGTCTACTGTGGTTGCCTTCTCGCGCCTCTTCGAACACTCGAACTTCAGTGTCCTTTCGGATACCATCCTCAGGAGGAAGGTATTCGTCGCTGCTGGCACCTTCGGTGATGATGGGATACTGCGAAAATGCATCACCTTTCTTCCGCAGCGTGCTCGTCGTTCCCGTCGTGTTCTCGGTGTTCATGTCGTCCAAGCGAATCGAGCCGGGGAGAGGATTCGTCGGCCGCTTCGACGATCCGTACTTGCTCGAGAAGCCCTTGGATATCTGCGACATGTATGTCCCGAGAATCGGCGATAACTGGCGTCTAATGAATGGGAAAATCATGGGCAGGTTCGTCGTCACCACCGCCACGAACGTTTCTCGCACCGCCCAGGAACCAGCCTGTTGAGCGCCCGTCAATGGGTTCTGAGTTGTCAGTCAGCGACATTCAAGAGGCTTAAGGAACAAGGCAAGCCGTACCGTCACGATCAAAACACACCGCAGAATGCCGGCTGCGGTGACAAAGATACCCCCAGAAAAGAGGGTGATCAGTCCAATCTTTTTGGGCATTGGAAGTCGTGCTGACCACAACATCGGCACGGGAATCGACAGCAAGTATAGGTCGGTTGCCGCATTGAGCACCACGGTAACGAAGATGTCGATGTTGGAAATCGCTGGCTGGCAGTAATCTAACAAAGATCAGTATACGGGCACCTCGAGAGCAAAAGGGGACGTACTCCCAGGGTCAGGGTAAATCTGCCAGTTCTTCTGGAACGGCTGGCACCCTAGCAAGATGGACAGCAGGACTGTGACCCAAGTCACAACGATGAGCGCGAAGCCGACAAAGATCCTTGGTCGGTAGTTGTCCAGACCCTCGGTGAGCCGCAGGTAGAAGCTGCACATGGCGGCTTTGAGTACCCAAAGCAGAAATGTGTAGGTTGACCATCCTGCAATCTGTGTCTTGGACCCGTTGACTCGAAGCCTATACTCTTCGCTACTCGGATCAAGGGCTTTCCTCTGCTCGTCCGTCATGCCATTATTGGCTAGCCCATGCCAGTATGCCCCAACGGAGTATGCGAGTGCCGTTTCAATCGAGTATATAATCTAGGTGCCGACCATGTTAGACAACAACGAGACATTAGGAGGCAAGGCAAGAATCCCATACCGCAGCTACAACCATAAGATAGTCATCTGCCTCGAGCCTCCGAAAGCCTACAGCAGAGAGCCGGGCATATGTCCGGAGACAGATGAAGCCCAAGCCAATTCCCAGTAAGGTGAACGCCTCTGTCGTGAAGCTATCCATCTTCAAGAAACCGATGCTAGAGTCACACTCAGAGCGGAACAAGAAGAAACGGAGCAGGCTGTCAACATGGGGGAAGGAAACGGCTGCTTAAAGAAGAGAAATGCTTGGCAATATCCGGGTCCGTGGACAAGCAGCTACGAACTACCAGCCGGAACTCCGCAGGTAAGAACTCAACTTAGCGTCGGTTCCATGTCCTTGGATATTCCACGCCAAAACACTCCGATGTTACTCCTTGACAGCCATGACTGGTTTAGAAAGGGCTCATGGATGGGATGGGACGGCCATCTGCCCGGTTCGGTAGATGTCCCTGTTCTAAGATAAGTGAGATGTGGAGTGTGTCGCCCCCCGTTTCAGGACCACGAGCTGATCAATTCATCCCTAATTCTAGCTCCTTTTCTAGTCCGTCGACTCCGGAGAGCGGAACTTTGAGAGAGAGAGCTGTCGCCAAGGGCCTGGAGCCATGAGGAGGGAATAACGGGCCAGGATAGCCCTGACTGACTAGCGGTTCCCCATATGTCTGGGGGACTGATACGACTAGCTCTCACCAGTCCCAGTTGAATGACTGACCTTGCGCAGACATCCTCTGGCTTCGGCCCTTTGGGCCTCACCGGAGCCTATTCCTCAATATTGACTCTGTTTCCATGTTCTGAGCCGCACCATGCTGCCGATCCGCTAACGCCCCGGGCCGTTACGCCCCTTTTGAGCAGAGTTGCTCATTATGTACCAGTGACAAGCCAAGTGACTGACCACAGATCAACATGAAGATCAACGAGCGGCCAGGACTCTCACAGGGGTTCCTGAGAAGAGTGCGGAATCTGAGCGCACTCTTCCATGCAGACATGCAGAGCATGTGCCTGACTAGCGTTCTAGACACCGACCAGACGACGACTGGCTTGTGTCTCGCAGAAGGCTAACGTCAGGAGCCAAAAGCCCGACTGGATGAAAACCCGAGAGGCTTAAGCCGACATGGATCGTGGCAATAAATCAAGACTTGTCATCACTAACGGGGACATCGAGTCCTCGTGGTATTCCTCATTCGTCTCGCGGGTGCTCGATTTGTCAGGATCAGGGCCCGGCTATCTCCCTTTGAGGTAGCATTTGATTGTCGAGACTGAGCCAGGGTCACCGGTGCCTGAGCTAGGCGTTTCTTCGACAGGTGAGGAGGCATGGAGAGGACTACCGACAGCACAGGCCTCATCATGGTAAGCGCTGGTCTCATGTGGGGATGGAAGGGCCGCCCTGATAGCCGTCCGTTCCAGTGCTGCATACATGCTGCAAGCTGCAGGTGAGCGAGGTCTAGAAGTGGCTGAAGCGCCTCGGAAGCACGCGCATTCCAACCCACTGTTGAACCCTCCTATCACGGGAGAAGGGAGAAAGGAGCTGACTTGATAGATGCTCGCTGGCTGACCACGGCTAGACCTTCACATTATCACATTTCTAGCTCCCCTTTTACGAACCGATGACATTACGCAACCGATGTTGAGCCGTTTCCAGGCCTAAAAGAAGGGTTAACGGTCTAAGGGGAGACGGCGTCTGACAATACCTCGACCAATGGCTTCTAGCGCCAGAAGTGGTCCTGACGCGTGGTTCATCTTCAACTTCAGTTGTAGCTGGAGATGAGTTGAACTCGAGTCCACGCCATGTTCAAGACTCGGATGCTCTAGGATCGATGTGCTGCCAGTGGCTTCTGTCAACAAGGACCAAACAAGCTTTGTCGCTGCATATACTGATACATTGCAAGGATGAGCTTGTGTCAGTTGCGTTCTTTTTCGGAGGCATGTCCTGCCACAGTCTCTCCTATGTCTGTCTGGTCTGTCTGCGTTTCCTTGTCATTGGTGACAGACAAGCAATGCAACGCAACCAGCACCATCTGCGGGGCCTCGCCGAAACACGACAATGCTCCATGTCTTTGCAGGACTCGTCAGTGCCGTTGCAGGTTCTGACCCGTGGGTGGAGTCAAGATGCTCTCGTCATTTCCAAGTCCCAGACGGTTCTCGTCAGAGTTCTGCACTGGTGAGGGTTGAGTCCCACATCAAGACGCTTGATAAGAAATCAATGGGCCGCAAGGTGCACTCGAATAGGTATCGCATCAACCCTCGCTTAAACCATCTTGTTCAGCTTCAGCGCGTTAGCCAGGGGGGCCGGCAAACTAACGGTAGTGTCAACGGCGAGTTGAGGGCTCCGTCTTGAAAGACGCTACCGGGGACGGTGGCTCGGGTTCCGCCCGCCGGAGCGTTTGGTACCCCTGTCCCCCATCCGGGCTATCGTTCCCGGCTACAGAAACGTACTTCGTACCTGGCAGTAATATACCGCGCTGGCATTCTGGGGCGTCGCACGCTGTCGTCGTATCGGAGGACGGATGAAGGGTGCTAGAAGCCTACGCATCCAGGGCAAGGTATAGATGGCGCTGCCATGGGAAGAGCTAAGGATTGGGGGGGCTCTCTCTTTCCCTCTCTCTTTTTAAAGATTCATCTGGTCCTTGCTTCAAGGCTGATGTGACCCTGAGTTCTTTACCTACCTCCTCGAAGGACTTCGCCTTGACCCGAACGTTCAGCAATGGAGACTCTTGATTTTGTAGTGATAGGCGCCGGTAAGAAAGACAACTCCTCCTCAACTTTACATCAGTCTATGAACCGTCAACTGATCCATATCCAGGCTGGGCCGGGTTGGCCTCGGCGAAGACTCGCCATCAGCTGCATCCAGAGGAATCACTGGCAATCCTCGACTCAAATGCCACAATCGGCGGCACTTGGTCAAAGGAGCGTCTCTACCCCGGCCTCAAGAGCAACAACATGCTCGGGACCTACGAGTATCCTGACTTTCCCATGGACTCGGAAACGTTTGGGGTGCTGCCAGGCCAGCACATCCCCGGCAACGTGATCCATGACTACCTCACCAAGTACGCCCAGAACTTTGGCATCTTTGACAAGGTCCGGTTCGAGCACAAGGTCGAGTCTGCCGAGCATCAGGAGGGTGGCGGCTGGATCCTGACGGTGCGGGATGTCAAGGATGGTCGGGACATGCAGATGTTTGCCAAGAAGCTGGTTGTGTCCTCGGGTCTCACCTCGCAGGCTTTTCTGCCACACTTTGATGGCGAGGAGAAGTTTGGCGGCCCCATCTTCCACGGCAAGGACTTTGTCAATCACGCGGATACACTCACGACTGCCAAGTCTGTAACGGTCTTCGGTGGTACAAAGACGGCATGGGATCTCGTGTATCAGTATGCCACCAAGGGGGTCGAGGTTAATTGGGTCATCCGCGGTAAGTGTCGGCAGTAACAAGTTTATATCGATGCAGCTACTAACAAGATTCAGAATCTGGCCATGGTCCCGTCTGGATGGCTCCTCCATATGTGACGCCTCTCAAGAAGTGGCTCGAGAAGCTCGCTCACACTCGCATGCTGACGTGGTTCAGCCCATGCAGCTGGGGCGCCGCAGACGGCTATACCAAGACTCGCAACTTCTACCACGGCAGCTATGTCGGACGCGGCATCGTCAACAAGTTCTGGGACATCCTGGCTGGCGACGTGGTGACGCTGAACCAGTACGAGGCGCATCCGGAGACGGCCAAGCTCAAGCCCTGGAGCCAGGCCATGTTTGTGGCGTCGAGCTTGTCCATCCTCAACTACGACACCCCCTTCTTCGACCTGGTCAAGGACGGCAAGGTCAAGGTGCACATTGCCGACATCAACAGCTTATCGGAGCGGACAGTGCATCTGTCAGATGGAACCGAGCTGCAGTCAGATGTCTTATGCTGCTCGACAGGTTGGAAGCACGTTCCCCCCATCAAGTTCCTCCCTGAGGGTATATCAGAGGATCTCGGCATTCCCCACACGCCATGTCCTGAATCATTCCCTCCTCAGTCGCTCGTAGACCAGATTGACAAGGAGATTCTCGAGCAGTTCCCCCGTCTCAAGGACCAGCCTGTGCAAAACGCCAAATATGAGCCGCTACTGAAGAACAAGGGCGTCTCAAGCGACGATGCCATTACCCCTGAGACGTCTCTGACGCCGTACACACTCTACCACTTCATCGCGCCTCCGTCATCTCGCTTCCTCGCCACACGAGACGTGGCATTCACCGGTATCCTGATGAACTTTACCGTGTCCATGATTGCGCACGCGCAGTCCCTCTGGGTCAACGCCTACTTTGACGACAAGATCCCGTCACTGTCTCGCGAACCGACACCTGACGCCCTCACCCAGTTCCAACACGAGGCGGTGCTTCACAGCCGGTTCTGCAAGTGGCGGTATCCGGCCGGCCATGGGCACAAGTTCCCAGACTTTGTGTTTGACGCGGTGCCGTACCTGGATCTGCTGCTGACGGACTTGGGACTGCCCATCTATCGCAAGAATGGCATGGCGGCAGAGGCGACGGATCCGTATGGGCCAGAAGACTATCGGACGTTGGTCGATGAGTGGAAGGAGAAGCAGGCCACGACGGAGGAGGCTTGAGCTGATGTGAAGATGTAATCCAGGTAGTTATTGGGATGTTGTATGAGATACCCAAGAACCGACGAAGCCATTTTGTCATCTTTCTATTTGCAAATGCATTTACTTCCATGGTGGGATACTTCCAACCAGGCCTATGCAGCAGTCTCCATATCGAGACTTTTCAATGGTGTTGCGGTCTGGAAACATCACGCACCAAGATGCCTACCAATCCATGCAACAAAGCTGTTTGACCATAATCACCAAGACAATTCAGCATGATCAAATCCCCATATCCTCTAGAAATCCCATGTTCTGCCTGACGTCCTTTTAGGCAGCCGCCAGGCCCTTGAACTCCAGGGTGGACCCCTAGCGCTCCGACTTGCATGGGTTAGCCAGGCTCATATAAGTCGTCTCACTCTCAGCACTAAATGTCCTCTGCTCACCTCGAATCACACATCCTCCTTTTACCGTGTAAACTCTTCTTTACCCATACACTCTTCACCATGACTCAAGAAGTTGACTCGACAGTTGGTTCAACGCGCCAGACGCGGAGCTCAACCCGTCGTCAGCAACTCACACCACCACCAACTACCACCACCGCCACCTCGGAACATGTACCAGATACTTCCTCTGATAAACCAGCCATCGAGTTGCTCTCCTCAGTCCTCACACACTCCACCCGCGTCCTGCGCAACCAGCGTGATCCCGTCGAGGTCAAGCGCACTTGGCTCTCATCACACACAGTGGCCCTCCCTCACGGAACAGCTACATATCCCCTCAACCCCGTGGACGCAACCTTCATCTTTGCCCAGGAACAGGCCGGCACCGCCGTCTGCATATCGCCAGACGGCGTCCTCCTCACGTGCTCCCACTGCGTCGCAGAGTCCGCCTCGGAACTCTCCCAGAACCCCCTCCACATGCTCCTCTCCTCCAAGGGAGCCATAGTATCAGCCCGAGTCATGGCCTGGGATCCAACCCGAGACCTCGCCCTCCTTATGATCGTCCAATCCGAGCTCCCCCACAGGCCATTCCCCCACGTCCGCATCTCCCCATCGGCCCCCAAGGCAAACGCCCGGCTCATCTGCGTGGGCCACCCGGGCAGCGAGGACCTGGAGGCGGAGCGCCGAGGCGTGCCGACAGAGTACGACGCCCTTGTGCTCAGCGAGGGGAGCTTCCGAGGTCTCGCGGCGGGACAGGATCCGCAGAACAACAGCGAGGTGGGGGCCCTCAAGCACTCGTGCTGGACGTACTGGGGACACAGCGGCGCGGGGCTGTTTGACCGGAGGACGGGCATGCTGGTGGGAGTTCACTCGAGCTGGGACGAGGACACGGGGATGAGGAGGGGAGTTCCGTTTGAGGCTATTGTGGCCCTTCTTGAAGAGTTTGATGGGAGGGGGAGTCAAGGTATGGGTGAGGGGTGGCAGTGGTATGTGAGATGAGTTGAGGATGAGGATATAAAGAGAGTGAGTGAGTGTAGTTGTATATATAGTTGAAGTGATTCGAGTGAGTCAACATGTATGAATAGACAGACAGACAGACGTTAACGAGCAGAGACAATCAATGGCACAAACACTTGTATCAACCTCGTCATCAGATAATGGCTCTGTACATATCTACGTAGACATGAGTCTGTCTGCCTGCCCTCGACAACACTAACAGCAACAGCAGCAACAACGACAACGACAGCATCCAACTTGTAAAACCGCCAACTCCAAATAATAGTCAACATGCCCGCCTGCCTGCCTGCCTGCATATGCCTCCCCTCCATGCACCCATCCACATGCCATCAAATATGCTAGGGCTCTCCGTGTCTGCCTCTGCCTCTGCAATGCTCATCCGTACATTTCCCTGAAAATCCAACACTTTTCCTTCTCGCTTCCCGATTAGCAGCTCCTCTCGTCCCTCCCCTCCTTGATGATGATAATTAAGTTACATATCCCCATGATAAGTAAAGGGGTGACGTGTGTTAACCGCCATTTGTTGTTGCAGAACGACCGTCAAAAACCCCTGCCGACTTTTCAAACGCCGTAACCCGCAATGTCCCGATGATGAGCTGGTGAATAGATGCTGTAGGTAGATAGGTGAATGGGAATTGCTTTGTTTGGTGGGTGCTTCCCTCTCTCCGTCCATCTCCCCGTCTCTCCCCGCCGAACAAGGGGCCTCGAGGTCCCTTGAACCAGGTAGAGAGAGACCTTGTGGGGAAGCCATCAAGCCCCGGTGCTCGTATAACTCGTCCCTCCGCCCTGGACCCCCTGTCGTCAAGTCCCGCCAGGAACTCTCTGTCCTGTTGGGACCTGACTTGCCAACTTTGACAACCCTGCTCTTCAAACAAACCTCCTCTTTTAATCGCTGAACCATGTCCAAGATGCTCTTCAGCTCATGCCAAATCAGGTTGGCCAAAACGGCTTCTACCGCCCTGCCCCATAAATAGTCTGTCGTTTGTGTTTCAGGTTCGGCAAACTCAGCTCAGCCCAGATATGGATGCTGGCTGACCCCACTGAAACAAACATCGTCAAACCCGACGTCATGCATAGGCTGGCCTGCCGAGTCTTGCTTGGCCTGTCCCACTCCCAGCCAGACATAGAGGCATGCCCCGGCACCAGGCACAGACAGCCTTGTAGTCGTAGCTTGGCTTGCTTGTGTCGCCCCTGCAGACCTGACGTGCAGCGTGCCTGTCTGCAACCTCAGAGAGACTCGGTTTCGGTAGGCGCCCGTCTGACACACACCATCCTCGGCGTCGCAGAAGTCTCCAGAGCATGACCCAACAGTTCGCAGGTCGACAACTTAGATAATCCCCCCTGGGGGATCATACCCTGTTGCTGCCCCTCTTGAAGCGTTGCCCAGCCCTGCACTTCCTGGTTCCCCATCCACCGGCGCCGTCGTCGTCTTTCGTAGCATAAACATGGGTTTCTTGCCTTCCTTGTCTAGCTGCTTAAAGAGGATCAGTGGTTTCTCCTCCAGCCCAAGGCAGCGCTCCTGGTCCCCATAGACAATGTATAGGGCATACTGGTCCCAAGGAGCATTGATCTGATACTTCTTGAGCGCTGCCGGAAGAACTTTGTAGCATGGGTCCTCCATGCTAACGCGGAAAGATTTGAATATCTCGACAGAGGCGTTGCTCTGGCTGGGTGTGTCGGGTACCGGGGTTTCTCGTCTTCGAGGGGCCCCTTGGGGAGCCTTTTCGCGGGATGTATATACAGCATTGGCATGACCGTCATCGTTAAAGGTGGTTCGTGTCGAGGGTGTCGGGGCGTCTCCTCGGTAGGATCGAGACCCGAGAGTAGTGCCTGAAAGGTGGTTCTGGGGAGAAGTCGGAGATGGGATGTTGGGTGAGGGATAAGAAGGCGACGACGCGCTCTGGCCTCCCCCGTTCATGGCTGCAAGGTGTGAAGACGACAGGACGGCCCGCTCCGCGGCGTTTGCAGGATCCAACGTCGTCTCGGCTATTGACCTCTCGTGCGTGGGCTGGGTGGGCGACGAGTTCTTTGGCGTTGCCCCGATCATGATCTTGCGGGTCGAGTATTGTCGCTTGACGGCACTCCCCGGTTGACTCGGGCCTGGGGGTGGTGTCGGCGCCGGAGGCGAGAGGGTCGCCTCGTAGGCGTAGGCCGCCTGGTTGTTGCTGCTCAGGTTGGGGAGTGGTTGCTGGGCATCCTTGACCAGGCGCAAGGCGGGGAGCATGTCCTCCCGTAACCGCCTAAAGTCATCGGTGATTCGTCGCAGGTCCTGCTCGAGGAGGATCATGCGTTCATCGCGCAGCCGGAACTGTTCGACTAGGTGTTTGATGTCCTTGAGCGTCGCAGTTGCATATTGCGCTTCGGCGTCGGCAGCTACAGGGATTCCCGGTCAGGATCACGTCAGTCCACTCGAGAGGGGGGAGGAGGGAACGTACACAGGGGTAGGTAGTGGTCGCTCTCAATGGGCACGTCCTGAGCCTTTTTCACGTCGTAGACGCTCTTGAGGATCGTCAGGCGATGACCTACACTGGCAATGCCCATGCTCTTGAGGTCGTCATGCTGTAGCGCAACAAGAGCCTCGCCGACAATCTCGTTTTCTGCACACCAAGTGTCAGCTGCTGTCGTGTCCTTTGCAATGTCTGCAGGGCCTCGAGCCGAGAAAGAGGCATTGACCATGCTTCGTGGGGAAACGCACCTAGAAAACGATCGGCATACTGCTGGAGGCCAATTGTGCCGATGAAATCAGCACACTCATCCGCGGTCCACTCGGTGATGATGGTTTCTGGGAGGCGGTCGGCGCTGCTGCGGTGGCCGTAGGTGGTGGGAGTGTGCTCGGCGGATGTAGAGAGCTCCGAATCTATGGGGGAGGCCTCGGAGTTGGTGATGGGGGAGTGGTCGCCCATGCTTCGCTCGTACTCGTCGTCGGCGTCGGACTCGGCGTAGGCTGTGCCACCGTCGAAGCTCATCATCTTGACGACCAGATGGGAAGAGGCGCCAGCAGAAGAGGTGGACTAGGTCGGGCGACGATGGTGGTGGTGGTGATGATGATGCCGCAAACGGCAGACAGGTCCGCTGGGTCGGGCACCGTCGGCTCGAGAGGCAGTAGGGGAGGCTGGTGAGCGTCGGCCGGTGGGTTGTCTGCAATTTCGCGTGCCTCTCATCCAGATCCAGGCCGTGACCGAGGGCAGACGGAGCAGAGGAAAAGAAAACCTGGGGCAGGCAGGAAGGAGGGGAAGACGTCGGTCGTGGGAAGCGGGCGCGGTCTCGAGGACGATTGGGTGTGGGAGAAGCAGATCGAACGGCGACAACGGCGAATGGGCTGAGGAAAGGAAGCCGGCGACTAAAAAGGCGTCAAGGCGGTAAAGTCGAGCCAGCCCCAACAGAAGGAAAAGGACCCAGGCCAGCAGCAGGAGAAAAAAAGACGACACCCGGTAAAGGAGAAGGACAAGGAGGAGAGGGAGAAGAAGAGAGCAGCCGCTGGTGATGATGCGGGTGTTGTCCAAGGTCGTGGTCTTGGTCTCGGTCTCGGTCTTGGTCTTGGTCTTGGTCGTCGGGAAGCGCTTGGGGTGGGAGAGAAGAGGAGGTCCTACCCAAGTTGGGAAAGCCTCGATGACTGGCCAATGAGAGCGAGGCACATCTGGCAGGTATCTGGTACATGTCGCTGGGAGAGGTCGGAGGACCATCCGCGCTGTCTGGCCGAGTACACCGGTACCTGGGCCGTAGCTTAGCTGTCGCCCGGTGGAGATGGTGGCCGGCCCTGGGGGGGACCCAGCGGGGACTGAGGGCGACTGATCCTCCACTGAGAGCCCGCGTCGACTCCACTGACAGCAACCCCCCTGCGCCGCCATCCAATATGGGCCCCCGGCCGCTGCGCTGCAGTCCGCCTGCTGCACCTCCACTGCGCTGCGCTGCTGTCCGTCCACCTATGTATACCTACCTATAGCTGCTCGCCCAGCTGTGGATAATACGGCATCTCACCATCACCAGCCCAACCACTTTACTCTGTCCCTTGGACGGGATGCCGCAGGTTGGCGACTATCTTGTGTTGTCGAGTATAGATCGTTGCTTATAACTCTAGTTTGACCACCCATCGACAAGATCCCAGAGTTACCAACCCACCCACTCGGTCACGCACAGGTTGACGGCATCAATGACATGATCTTGCTCGCCGAGATATACGCTACCAGGGGCAGATTCTATACATTAAGGATATATCCGTAAAAGCAATCTCTTCCCCCAAGGCCATGGGCTTCCGTATCTGTCTGGATAAGCCGAATCTTACTAAACGAGAAGAGTCCATGTCATCAAGTAGATGAGCCGAAATCTCAACCCATGGGTTCGTTCATGCCTACCCATTAACAATATACGGTATATTCAAAGAGTCCTTCCTCTTCGGATCCACGTAAACCATATATCTCCTCGGTGCTAATTAATACTTGACATGTGGATAGAATATATTAATTTTAAACGTGCCCAGATCGTGAATTGGTAACTACATAGACGAGATTAATGTCCTCCCACCGCAACGGAATCGCCGTCTACATGCTCCCCGTTCTTTTTCTCTCCAGAAAGGGGCAAAACGCACACAATTGCCCAGAGGAAGGAAGGGTGATCAAGTACAATTCGAGGTTGCTAGGCCAACATTCTCATCAGTACTCAGGTAGACATGAGTCCACGGCGGGAGAAGAGAACTCAGTGTACCTCTTCGACATAGATTCCAGACATGACACGTTCGAATTGCCACAAAAGAACTCATGGTCTGAGGACTCGACATGTCTTATCAGTGTTCCGGCTGCCAGCTTCCACAAGCCTCAAGTACGGTGTTCTGTGAGCTTATCTGCAGAAGAACGAGCATCCCAACTGCCCGTTCACTCCCATCGACAAGTCCCAACATCGTGGTTTGACTTGGGCGACGTATCACCTCTGCTGGATCATGACTTCACCAGAGGCCCCGTATACTTTCATAGTTATGTTTATTGAATTACTAGAGCCAAGGTTATGTTGCTCCAGCACTATATACATCGTCGGCAGTAATTATTCTATATGCCAGACACGGTGGCTTCCAATTCCTCCACTGTCGTTCATGGAGCACTGCTCATTGTTTCTCATTCCCAAAATGCCTCCATCCCGCCTTCCTTTGCTCGCCATCAACTCCGTCAACCCTGGTCCAAAGAAGTGTGCTCTCATGAGAGACTTGTAAAAAGTGTGACAGCCTTAGGGCTGGTCACAAAGAAGTAAAAGGCCATTAGACATCGTGCAACATCGCATCGCGTTCCTTTACAGGAAAGGGGGGTTCTATGTGGTTGCGCCAAACACTACCCACACGGATTTCCGAGTACATGGGTGATTTTAAAACGAAGGTATCAAACGCCAGAAACAAATTTGATTAAAGGGGCCGGTATGCTTAGCGCAGGGCAACCTTGGTATCCTGGACACCGCGCTGAATGACATCGTCCAGGTTCCAGCGAGGGGCATTGAGGGGGATTCGGTTCTCCCTCCTCCATTCCCGCTCGTCCTCGGAAGCGACGCCTTCGGGAAGAGGCTCCAGTCCACCAGCCACACCAGTCGAGAACTTGATCTGCAGGATGTCGCCAACTTCGTCGCAAGCCGCCAGGAGCCGGTCCAGATCCTCCTTGTTGTGAGCGGCAGAAACACAGAATCGAGCGCGAGAGCTGATGAGTGGAGTCGCAGGATATCCGACAACGACGACCGAGATCTTGCGTCGAAGCATCTCGTGGCTGAAGGCGGGCAGTTTGGCAGGGTGGTAGAGCATGACAGGGATAATGGGGGAGTCATCGTGGCCGTAGACGATGAGACCAAGACGCTTGAGTCCGAGGCGCAGATACCGGGAGTTGAAGGCGATACGCTGGAGACGCTCCTCACCTTGACCAGGGCAGAGCTCACCAGTGATGAGCTTGAGCGAAGCAAGAATCTGCATAAGGACACAGGGAGCAGGGGTCTCGCCGAATTGCGTAGCCGCGTTGGTGTTCTTGAGCTTGTCGATGATGTGCTTATCAGCTGCAACATAACCGCCGTTGGCGCCGAAAGATTTGGTCAGGGTTCCCATGAGAATATCCACCTCGGAGGGGTCAATGCCGAAGTAATCACACACACCACGTCCACGGGGTCCCAGGGCGCCAACGGAGTGGGCCTCGTCGACAAACAGGTAGAACTTGTACTTTTGCTTGAGAGCGAGGATTCCGGGAAGATCGCACATGGTACCCTCCATGGAGTAGAGACCCTCAACAACGACCAGAATCTTCTTCCAGGGGCGGTGGGTACGGGGCTGGCCCTGAGAAATAGCCTCGCGAACAACGCGCTCAAGGTCGATCATGTCATTGTGCTTGAAGGACTGGATCACGGCGCCGGAGAGACGGGCGCCAATGCGGATCGAGGCGTGATTGAGTTCGTCAGAGATGATGAGGCAACCCTTGGAGACGAGAGCGGGGAAAGAGCTGGCGTTTGTGACGTAGCCCATCGAGAAGACCATAGCAGCAGGCTTGCCAACAAATTCGGCGACTTCACGCTCGACCTCAAGAGCAAGATCCGAAGTACCAGCAGCGCCTCGGGGGCTGCAGAAGCTGATGCCATATCGCTTGACGCACTCCTCGACGGCGTCGGCACAGGGACCGTCGGATTGAGCAAAACCAAGGTAGTTGTAGGAGCTCATGTTGAGGGTCTCGGTGTAAGTGCCAGTGTACTGGTATGTGCGGTTGAAATCATCCGACTTGCGGTCCATAAGGGTGATGAAGCGTCCGGGAACACCAGTGGTGGGGCGGGCGAAACAATCATCCAGACGCATCTTCAGACGTCGGACGTAAAAGTTATCAAAGTCGTCGTTGAGCGCGGCATAGCCACCGGAGGCCTTGAGAGCACGGTAGTGCTTTGGGTTGCCGAAACGCTTGCCGAAGAAATCACGGATGTGACCAAGGAGAATCAGAATGAGGTAGCTGATGTAGGTGGTGAGAATGAAGTAGTAGGGAGGCTCGTCCTCAACGGGGGCTTCGAGAGTCTCTCCATGGGACATGCTCATGTATCGGTGGCCGGGGTGGAGGAGAGGGCCGAACTGGGCGTCGGCACGCTTCTGGCGCTCGATCTCCTCGGCCGATTGGGGCTGAAAGAGAGTCGTGGTCGAGGCATCGATGCTGTTTGGGTCACCGGGGCTGGCGGTGGAGAGAGAAATGGTGGGCAAGCCGGGAGAAGACGAAATGCCATTGGCATTGGCCTGCTGCTGCTGCTGAGCGGCGGCCAATGCCTGCTGGGCAGCAGTCGACTTGGGACTGGAAGAAAAGAAGTTGGTGATGCGGTTGCCCTTGGAGGTGGAAGGGCGCCTCTCGCCCGGCTTGACGGGTTGAGACATGGAGGATGAGGATGAGAAAGGGTTCAGCCAACGGGGCATCTCTCCTGGCAAAATCGCGTGTGCGGATTGGTCGTATCGGTGAAGAAACGTGATTAGGTTGCGAAGAAGCCGACCGAGGAGCGATACCCAAAGTTTGGCAGGGTAAATGATTGAGAGTCTATCGCGGGGGAGAGAGAGTCAGCACACGTGTGAATGTTAAAAATCGGCTCGACACGGTGATTGTCTGCGACGCATGCTTCGAATAGGAGCTTCTTGACAGGCCAATTGCTGCTTGAAAAGGGGCTAAGGAAGTGAAGTAGAGGCGATGATTGAGGATTTCGAGAACTATGCAATGCAGAGCGCGACGAAGCCGTGCAGGAAGTAATCGAAGCAGAGGCGTCGGTTGGGGGAAAGAAGATGGTAAATGTTGGTGATGGAGGAAAGGAAGCTTGAGCAGCAACGAGTTTAAACTCGAGGTTGAGTTGCTCAGGCGGTGCGCGTACATGCAGCGACGGAGCACTGGCAGCGGGCTGGCACACAGAGAGAGGTACGTCGCCCAGGAGGCACAGGGGGCGCAGGAGGTGGCGTCGAATCAAACTGGGAAAGTGCTGATCCGCCCGCTGCAAATTGGCTGTGGGCACCTTGGCCAATTTAAGCGGATCCAGAAACACCAAGGATCCATGGAAGCGACGGCAGCAGACGATCCAATAAAAGCCATTTGATGCGAGGAATTGGGATTGAAGATTGGATTTGAAACCAGGAACGAAATAATCACACAAGGAACAGGGAATAGCAACTCACTCAGTCACCAGCTGGTAGACACCGGCAAGAGCGGTTCGCGTTTGTGCTGGCTGCTGGCTCCAGATTCCAAGCACCGAAACAAGCGTCGCCGTCAAGTTCGAGTCGAGCTCTAATTGATCGGGCCGCAACGCAAGGGCGAGATAGTCGACTAGTCGGTCGTTTGCTTAGGCCAGGCAGTCTAACACCAGCAATGCGAAAAAAGTACCGAGTAGAGATGGCCGGGGTCGAGACTTGAAGACACCAGCGCTGGGTCTGATGGACTTTCTCTCTCTCTCACTATCACTCGGCGGAAGCCTGTGTCTGCAAAGTGGACGGCGACAGCAATAAAGTGACGACGACCCAACAAAGCAGCAGCAGAGTGATGGAAGAAGGAAGAAGGAACGACAAGAAAAAAGGTATGAGAGAAAGGACACCACGAGTCGGCACACAGCGAAGTGGGATCCGTTGTATTAAAAACAAGTCCAGATTTGGGCCTCGGCGGGAAACAGCGGGGACAAATCGATGGAGACGACGTCTGAGAGCGCCGAGACCACCGGATACAAGCTACGGAAGATAAAAACCAAGGACGCACGTCGAGCGCGAGGTACGAGAAACGAGCCCGCTGCCAGTTGTCTGTCGTCTCTCCCAGCGGACGCAAGGCACACGCATCCGACGCCGACGCGCGCGCGGCACCCGGACAGGCCCGGGGCGAGCATCACATCACCGGGCACACAGTGATTTCAAGGGGCCAACAGGCGGGGACTCGCTTCTCATCTCGTCTCGCTTCTTCGCCTTTTTGGCCTCTTCCAGGTTCACCTCCCTGTCGAGGCCAACGACAAGGGACTTGGAGGCACTCGGCAGTGCATTCTTTCAAAGGGCTGACGCATCATGATGAGCGCGTCCGGCGTGGGATGCTAAGAAGATCATGCCCTCCTCGTCCGCCAGCTGTTCACACCTTCTTCAAGCTTGCAGTCATCATGAGGACAGCCATTGCTACCCCAATTGCTTGCTGCTACTGCATGCCGGCCGTTTTCTCTTGCCTCCCATTGACACCTCGCCGAAATCCCCACTGATTCCCATTGACAAACCCCTGTCGAGGTCCCTTGTGCGAGAGAAAAAAAGCTGGCCTGCGCTACCAACCCCTGGCCCCGAGCTCTCCGGCTGGCGGTCAAGTCTGCGAATGGGAACTCTCGGAGGTCTCGAGGGGCGCCACAGCTTTCCCTCGCTGCCTCGTCCCAGGCATTTTCTCCCGCTCGCTTGGCTTGATTGCTTACTGCGTGCAACCCGTCCGCCTTACAAGGGCCCATGGTTCACCAGCATGAGGTTTCTGGAGGTGCCAGCTGGTACGGATACTGTGATGATGAAACTCAAGAGAAGTGAGATGTCATCATCACCAAGGGGGCTTGCCGTTGCCCTACCCAAGCTTCTTCCAAAGCTTCTTCCCAAGCCACAAAAAACTCCGTCGGAGCCGGCATCGATGATGGCATTGCTCTGGACCTCGCCTAGCAGAGTTTCATTAGCCTGGAGCCCTTCCTTGTCCTTTTTCTTCTTCTCCCGTCCCTTGATCATGCCTTTTCGGCGTCTCTTGGCTGGGCTGCCTCTCTGTTCCGTGTATTCGTCCTCGGCCTCACATCATGATCCATACCTGTGGTCCCCTCGCCTCCGTCTACGCGGAACAAGCTACTGCACCAGATACACTTGCATTTTAGTTAGATTCTGTACAAATGGCACGAGGTGTCGACACAAGTGCATGAGCCGGCGCTTACACACCGACACGGGGCCCGATTAGATGCCACACGGCGGTTGGACAATCCGCCCGGCGCCTTGCATAACACAACAGCCAGCAGGAACTACACGCAGCAGTAGATCCAATCCCCCATCAGCCGCACGCACGACATGCAGCAACTCGCCCTCTCACCGCCAGCTTCTTCCCGTCAGAGCCCAGCTAATGCACGCGGTCCGCGAGGATCTTGCCCCGCGACACCCCGGACCGACCTCTTGTTCCTCAGCGTAAGAAGGTGCGCCTTCAGCCTTGGTTTGCAGCAGCCATGCGTCTCGATCCCGAATATATCGTGCCATTGCTCCCGAATTGATATCGTGACTGTGGTTCTCTCCTGCCCGGGTTCGGAGGGCCAGCCTCTGAGTTGTCTCGTCTCGTCTCAGCTCACCTCGAGGCGATCCAAGCGAAGGACTCTGCAACGACAGAAGACGGATCAAGTCGCGCTGGGGAGAGTCAGGAACCCCAGCATCTCGGCAGGGTGCCAAAACAGCGGAATCAACATGACGCATCCCATCTCGAAATACCTCCCAGGTCCAGGGTGCGCCCCCGGCGGCTCGGGAAGATCAGCATCCCGAGCTTCAGCGAGCGAGGTGGCTCTCTCTCCCGTGACAACGATATCAAAGCTCTCGTCCAGGGTCCAGTCTGGCGAAATTACCATCTCCCCAAGACAACGTGACTCTGCTTCGGCCAACATTTGAATCTCCTGGCTACATGATCATGATATACTGGCACTCGTTACTTTTTCCGCGACTGATTTCTTTTCTTCTTCTTCTCTGGAGCTTCCAATGTTCTAGATATCTATTCCATAGCATGGAAATTTGGATCAAAAGAAAGTAGAAGAAAGACAGGCCATTGCCCGCTCTCGGCAAGGTGATTCTCTGGTTTGAATCGTCGAATGTATCGTGTTCACCATCATACCGTCAGTCGCCCGACGCCACACGCCTTAATTCAAGCCACACATTTCTCATCAGCCACACGTGGCTCGCTCTCCCCTTCAGCTCAGCCTCCCCCACCACTGCCACACCTCGGGGTCGGACCGCCGCCGTGCGGGGTGGGGGAAAGCCGAGAGCGGGAGGGGACGGCTTTCAACGGCCATGATCTCTCTTGTTCCGCGTTCCCAGGTCGGAAATGTAGAGCTCCCTCGGAATAATCAATTTTTGATACAATTTCTCCTCCTTGGTGAACAATAATAGCGCAATTCATCCCTCTCATCCTCTGCTCTTGTCTGTCTCGTCTCGCTCTGTCTCCCATTGAACCCCGGCCATATCTCCTTCCTTCCTTCCTTCTCCAGGGTCGACGTCACTCGGCTCTTCCCCAACAAAACACCATCTCGAGGGGCAGTCTGACCGACCAGCTTCTCACCGTCTCTACCCTCAATGGCCGTCATGTCAATCGATAAGCTTGCCCCGTCCGCCGCCGCGCCTCCGGACGACAATGTGCTCTGGAGACACCCAGATCCCGAGTCGACTCCCATGTGGGAGTTTCTCCAACATGTGAACAAGAAGCACGGATTGAGTCTGGACGGCTATCCAGCGTTGTACAGGTGGTCCATTGACGAGGTGGCTTTGTTCTGGGAGGAAGTTTGGCACTTTGCGGGCATCACGGCGTCCAAGCCTTTTGACCAGGTATGTATGAGAGAGTCATGATGAAGACGCATCTCGACGGCCATTACAGTCGGTCGAGAAACACCAATTAGCCTTCACCAAGCCTCAATGGCCACAAAACAAGCTCAACTGATGCCCTTCGCAGGTCCTCCCTCCCAATGCTCCCATGTATCCTCGCCCTGACTTCTTCTCAACTGCTCGTCTCAACTTTGCCGAGAACCTCCTCTTTCCCGCAACCTCTCCACTTCCCGACCCGGCTTCTCCAGCCGTCATCACCGTTACTGAGCTCCCCGGCTCCACAGTGACAACTTCTTGGACTGAGCTCCGGGAGGCTGTACGCCGTTGCTCAAACGCCCTGCGCGCAGCAGGCCTCAAGCCCAACGACGTTGTCGCGGGTTTCGTTTCTAACCATGTCGAGGCGCTTGTCGCGATGCTCGGCGCTGCCGCAGTGGGCGCTATCTGGACTGGAATCAGCCCTGATAATGGTGTTTCGGCTGTCCTGGATCGCCTGAACCAGATTGCGCCCAAGGTCCTGTTCGCGGATAACGGAACTGTCTACAATGGCAAGGAGTGGTCCAGCGTCTCAAAGACGACTGAGATTGTGAGCGCTCTGAAGGGGAATGGGCTTGAAACCGTGGTTGTTATCGGCAACATTAGCTCGGGGGGGCTTGGTCTCGAGGATATCAGCAAGCAGGGAATTTCAGCTGTCGAATACGCCAAGTTCCTCGACTCGGCATCTGACGAGGCGATGAAGTTTAAACAGCTTCCTCCCTCTCATCCGCTTTATGTCCTCTACTCGAGCGGCACCACTGGACTGCCCAAGGCCATAGTTCACACGGCACTTGGTACGCTCCTGCAGCACAAGAAGGAGCATCTGCTTCACTGCTCGCTCACTTCATCATCCAGGATGCTCTACTACACCACTACCTCGTGGATGATGTGGCACTGGAGCATCGGAGCCCTCGCAGTTGGGGCTACCGTCATCGTCTACTCTGGCTCCCCCTTCCGCCCTCATTCTCACCTCTCTCTGCCACGACTTCTTTCCGAGTTCGAGGTTACTCACTTTGGCACTTCAGCCGCCTACCTGACTGCCCTCGAGGCCAATGGCGTCTACCCCATCCACGACAAGTCCATTGACCTCTCCCGACTTCAGGCCATTTACTCAACTGCCTCGCCTCTGCCTCCTTCCACCTTCAAGTTCGTCTACGAGGCTTTCCCCAAGCATGTCAACCTCGGCTCCATCACCGGAGGCACAGATATCATCTCACTCTTCGGCGCCCCCTGTCCACTCCTCCCTGTGCGTGTCGGTGAGATCCAATGCGCTGGCCTCGGCATGGCCATCCGTGCTGTCGACTCCATCACAGGCGAACCGATCCCGGCCGGTGAGCCTGGTGACCTCCTCTGCATCAAGCCCTTCCCGTGTCAACCCCTTACCTTCTTCGGCGCCAACGGCGAGGCCAAGTACAAGTCCGCCTACTTCGATCGATTCGAAAATGTGTGCGGTGTGGATGGACCAGTGTGGCACCACGGTGACTTTGTACGCATCCCCGACCCTGCGACAGGCAGTCTCGTCATGCTTGGCCGGTCAGACGGTGTTCTGAAGCCCTCGGGCGTGCGATTCGGATCAGCCGAGATCTACAACATCCTAACACGCTTCTTCGCCTCCGAGATCGAGGACGCAGTGTGTGTTGGGCGTCGAAGGGAGACTGACACGGACGAGATGGTGTGTCTCTTTTTGGTGATGGTCCCTGAGCGGAAGTTTGATGATGAGCTGCGCGCGCGCATCAAGGCCAAGATCAAGGCGGAACTGAGCCCTCGACATGTTCCTGGCGTCGTGGAGGAGTGCGGTGGAGGGGTGCCCAAGACGGGCAACGGCAAGAAGTGAGTATCCGTTTACCCCTACCCTTTGACTTTGATCAGTGCTGACTTTCTGGTTCAGGATCGAAGTCGCCGTGAAGCAGATTCTTTCTGGCCTTGATGTCAAGACCAACGCGAGCGTTGCCAACCCCGAGGCGCTGGAGTGGTTCAGAGAGTGGGCAAGCACCCACTAGGGGATATTACAATATAAAGATAGCTATGATAGGCTTCTGGTTTGTGGGATATACTAGAATTCGGTCCTGTGTGGCGGGTTGTTAGATGTAGATAAAATAGGGTAGGTCTGGACAGGGTTGGGTTTCATGGGTACTTTTGGACATTATAGTATGGTCACGATTCCACATTGATAAGACATATGTTAATTGCTATTGACTAATCTTGGAGCCAATGAATGTTCTCGACGAGTACTGTTTGTTCACTTGCTAGCCTGAACGTGTAGTTATGTTTGGGCGGAGTACCATATACGGTCCGTCAGCTGTTAACTCGAAGGCATGGCACCAACGAAGTCAGCAAGACAGGTCAAGACAATAACAGCATAAGGATTAATGCCACGATCATGCAAACCCAAGTTCACTCCCGCCACATAAATACCTGGCTAGAATAGAGGTATGCTCTGTCACGATTGTTGGTCTGCACCAACTCTACAGGGTAGTGTGATTGGAAGCTTAACCACCATTTCCGGACGCTGTTGGCTCGGGACGTTATAGATAGCCAAGACTATCCGTACGCTCGCATGACATGATCGAGGAACGAGTCGCGTCCTGGCAAATGTACCATTACTTGGATTCTAAAGGCTAGATTTTCTATCGGGAAGTCACACAGTACTCACAAGCTATCGTCCTGGCACGCTCGCCTCACTGCTGCACCCCCTTCCCTACAAGAGCTCATATGTAATATCCCATTCCCAATCACCAGCCGAACAGGGCAGCCCGAATCCAGAGGTTCAACCGTTCTTCACCAAACAAAACAGCGCACGGCTCGTGGACTGGCGTAGGGTTGTTCGTCACTGACTCATGCCTGCATATTGCGACATGGACAAGGCACATTGAGCCGGCAAGAAAAGAAAGGCAAGACAGGACAAAAAGAAGTAAAATACAAGCCCTCTCTCTAGCTGCGTCGCATCTCGCAGAAATGAGATCGCCGAGCTTCCGTTTGCATTTGTAAGCGTGAACCAACACCAAGTGACGATGAGCAAGGGAAAACGCCTTGGTCAAGCCATGGGAGGAAACAAGACAAATTTGGCGTCCACCTTTCCGTCACATCCAAAACGGAGCCTGGTCGCTGGGACGAAGGGAAGTCTTGGCTAGGGCTTCGAGAAGGAAATAAACGGAGGTGGTGTCATGAATCATGCGCCGGAGATAGGGGGACTGACATGCAGGCAGGCTCTGGAACCGCTGGCTGTCTGTCTGCTGTCTGAAGGACGATCCGAAAGCAAAAGGGGCGGCAAGCCGGCAAGCTATCGACTGGCCTCAAGCTTTTCCCGACTCAAATGACCGCGCCTTGATCAGGAAGAGTCAGGAGAGATCAACGTGGGTGAGGCCACGGCAATTGCTGCGTGTAGCATTGGCGAGGAGTCAGTTGAACGAAGCGCGGTATATAACAAGCTCAGATATTGCAATGGGCTGTCATTGCTAATGCCGCCCTGAGAACTGGTAGCCCGTTGGTGAACAACCCTGCGCCGGAGCCGTGAGTGAGGTCGATTTGGGAACAAAGCCGAGATTGTCATCGCGAGACAGTTCAAGGTACTCCGTATCCGTACATGCGCGGCAAATATGTCGATTCGGTGGCTGTTAGCCGAAAGAATATTCTTGACCGTCTGCGCGAGGACGACGGGCAATGCGACTATGTCGGCATGAGACCTTGCGCTAACAGCCAATGTGCCCTGTATGGCTGGAAAAGGCAGTCGGGAAGAAATGCCTGTTGACACCCCTGAGCTCATCAGGGGCATCATCGTCCATCGTCCATCACTATCCGGACTGGGAATGGGACGGGTAACGAGACTGGGGTTTGGCCACATCGTAAGCCCCTCCCTCAGGCCTTGAGTGGGTGGATGGTTGGCGGACTGGACATCCATGGCAAATTGCGCTGTGGCCCTGGACCTTCTGCCCTAATACGCGCCATGTTGATTTGAATAAACGCATGCCTGTCTCAAGGCGCGTCGTCTTGTCCCAACTTTTCTGCAGTTGGGCGAGGCTAACCTGGGAGTATGACACCATGCAAATCTTGGAGCCACGGCGGCGGAAGGCCGATCTTGACAGACTCGGGTTGCACTTGGCTGGGTAGAGGACCATACCAGTCATCCAGGTCGACTATGCAAGAACTCGAGGCATGGCCTCGATCGTAGATAGGAAAGCCGCATCTGTTGGTTGTCCTCAAAGGCCCTGGCATATGTGGAACTCAACCATCCACAGGCATTGTGATCTGGATGCGCTATGCATAGCGCACCTTGGAGGTTGCATTCTGCTGCAGGTACCATCTGTAGCACGGCACCGTCGCCCACGGTCCAAAGTCCCTGCCCGGCCAAAGAGGTCAAACGCCAGCAATGTTGTGCCCTGCTCGGCTCTTCTTAAGGAGTGAGAGCGCCCACTCCTTATTCGGAATCAACTGTGTGACGGATGGCGGTTGGCTGCTTGGCGTCAGGCTGAGCCGCGGAATGGCTGTCGTACGAGCAGTCGACGGATATGGGTGTGGGTGAAGGTTGGTGGCTCAAATCAGAGGAGTCGCCCTATCAATAAGCTTCTTGCTGAACGCCGCCAGACGTAAACGGCGAACAAGCACCTGAGCCTCTTGGTCCATTGCCAGCAATTGAGTGCAAAAATGATCGACAGCCAGGACAACCGAGAAAGCCATCCATGGAGGAGGGTCCAGATTCGCAACAGAAGACCAAGCCCCAAGGAGCCTGCCTTGCAAGGAACAAGGGATCACCGGAGCTCCTGAGCTGGGCTCCACAGGATCCTCCACGGCTCCATTTGTTCCCCGGAAGGCTTGCAGCTGCTTGCCCCATATGTACAATCATGGGAGCTATCCCGGGGGGTTGCGACCGAATTGTTGCAGCTTCGTCGTCGCGAGTTGGAACAATGTCGGAGACATCGAGCTGACTGCTGGCAGCTATCTTGCTCCCAACTCCGAAGTCGCAAACGGCGTCGGCACAGTGTATTTTCTTTTAAGGTTGCGCAAAGCTTCCTTGGGCCATGCTCTAGACACCTTCGTGCCTGGGTAGAGTCCCGTTGTCCCGGGGCCGGACAATGTGTCTTGTCCCACGGGTGTCTTGTTGACGAAACCGTACCAAGGTACCGAGCATCCTGGACCATTGGGTGAACCGACTGACCACAAGGTTACGGGTCAAGCATACCATAAGGGGGCTTGAAGAAGCCGATTCGAAGCCCTGGACCGTACTTGGGGAGAAGCGCGGTGACCACCCGAGACCTGGTGTTTTGTTTCTGTCCATTCCAGCTGTTTGGGAGCAAGCCAGCGGTGACAATTGGAGAAACAAGGCCCTCATCACCAGGACTTTGTTCAACCGCAAGGGGTCGTTGACAAAACCAATCATTGACCCGGCGACAATGGGGGGCTGCAACCCCATATCGCGCCAAGCAGGTACTGCCTGTCGACCATGTCGTGTTTTCCTTCCGGGGGTCATTGGGTTGAACCCCGTCGAGTAAGTGAACCAGCGAGGATTGGTTTGAGTGGATGACGGTGGAGTCGACAAGGCCCGTAGGCGGCAGCCCGGAAAACAGCCCACGACGGCTTTGGAGTCGTCGTCGCGGAGTGGTACCTCTCAGACCAGCAGGTGTGCTGTGGTGTCAAAGGTCACTTTTGAAGGCAGCAAGTAGCGTGCACTTTTTGGGCCGGACTGGGCTCGTCTTGGCTCAAGCTACGAGCTGCTAGTCCGGGTTCTAGGTATGAGTTGCTAACAGGCACCTGCTCCTCCTCCTGAGTAAGTAGAAGAACATGCTCTCGTCGACAGCCTCGACTGTCATGAGCACCCTGGAGCCAGTCCAAGTAGGACACTGTGTCGTACCAACAGATGGCCTGCGATATCCAATGCCGTGGGCTGGTGCTCGGGTGTTGAAGCTTGCCGGAGCTGGATGGATGCCATGATCAAATTTGGCGGGAGATCACCTCAGTGGCTCTGGGTGGATGCTCTCTGACCAGCGGACGCATCCAGTGGCCGTGCCCACTGCAATCTGGGTTGCAATCTGGCTTGTGGTGGTGCGCCTCCAGACTTGCATCCAGCTCGGGCTAGGTCCCTCCGCTGCTAGGGCGAGGCTCTAGCCCTGTTCGCTGCCCGGAAGGGCCTGGCTCGGCTTCTCAGTGGGCGAGGTGAGCTTCTGATGGAAGCTCGGGTGGGTTTAGTTGATGGTTCCCAGGACGAGGTCAGGGGCTGACCTGCTGTTGATGCTGTGCATGTAATGTGCTGCTGCACAAAGTCGCCTCGAGGAGGGGGACAGCTCAAGCCTGGGACTTGGATCAGAGCCGGCGGAGAAGTGGAAGGTCCCTCCGATAAAGGAGGGCATTGCGCGTTTAAAGTTGGTATGAGATATCCAAACGTAGGTGGTGATGTCGATGATGATGGCCATGGAGCCCGTACATGAAGAGGATGCCATTTGAGTGGATGATGGATCAATGGATGGATGGAAGCCCGGAAGAAGTGCACAAAAAAGGTCGGGGCGACGGCGACGGCCGCAGGGTTCTAGTTGCAGCAGGTGCGGTGCGGTGCGTCGGTCCATGCGTCTCCTTGGTGGAAGACTGGAAGTCCACTGTAAATTGACGGCGTGGCCTTGGAGAAATCGAGGTACATCAATTCTGCGCGGGACGTTGTGAGGGCTGATGTACCCGTCTTCAGGGCGGCCCGAGGCAGAGCGTTATTCCTCCTCTGATCCCGTTCACGACAACCTCATGCTGCCTCCGGATACCTTGCCTGCCTACCAAGAACACTGCCGACTTGGAGCAACCGGCCGAAATTCTCCCCGTCCGCAGCTGTCGATATTTGGGATGGATGGTGGTCATGTCCTAGGTCCCGTCCTCCAGCTGAGGCATTGTGCTGCGACTGGCTCGCCCGCCGCCCGCGCCCACACTCGCCCACTCGACGCACACACCCCCCTGTAGCTTGCATTCCCTCCCCCCCTAAAGGGTCCCTACCACTAGCAGTCCTCCTCTCCTCGCTCCCTCTCCATCCCTCTCCGGCCATCTCCCTCTCCACTCGCACCGCAGTTTGTCCATTTCCATCCATTCATCCACCGACCTCAGCCGGCCGAGCCTCTGTTTCCGCTCATCGTCAATTTCTCCTCTCGATCGCCGCTCCTTTCTGCTCTGCTCTGCTCTCCTCGAGCTCGACTTGGACCTGAGCATCGTCGTCTTCCCCTCGACTTCGTTCTCGCCGTCGACACCGCTTCCGAAACACCCCAACTCGCTCCCCGCGCGTTCGTCGTTCGATCACTATGAATTCTCAAGGCCCCAGCGATGTGTCGCCCGAGGCCATGCAGTCGCGCATCCAGCAGGCCCGTCGCGAAGCCGAGACTCTGAAGGACCGAATCAAGAGGAAGAAGGATGACCTCGCCGACACGACCCGTATGTGCTTCTCCTCGTTTGCCCTCCCCCGTCGTGTGTGATTGCCTGTCACATCAACCTCCGTGATGAATCCATGGGAAGTGAGCTGTAAACAAGGCTCTCCACGCGCCTGCAATGCCATTCCGGCATTGTATTGGCCTTGCTAGAGAAATCAATGCTGACGCGGTCTTTCCAATCCTCCAGTTCGTGCTGTCGCGCAACAGGCTCACGACCCTATCCCCAAGAACCAGCTCATGAAGGCCAAGCGGACGCTCAAGGGTCATCTGGCCAAGATTTACGCCATGCACTGGTCCACCGACCGGAGACACCTCGTCTCTGCCTCCCAGGACGGCAAGCTCATCATTTGGGATGCTTACACCACCAACAAGGTCCACGCCATTCCCCTCCGTTCATCGTGGGTCATGACCTGCGCCTACGCCCCCAGCGGTAACTTTGTTGCTTGCGGTGGTCTCGACAATATCTGCTCCATCTACAACCTTAACCAGCAACGCGATGGTCCCACGCGTGTCGCCCGCGAGCTGTCTGGCCACGCCGGTTACCTGTCCTGCTGCCGCTTCATCAACGACCGCAGCATCCTCACCTCCTCGGGCGACATGACTTGTATGAAGTGGGATATCGAGACGGGCCAGAAGGTGACCGAGTTTGCCGACCACCTGGGCGACGTCATGAGCATCAGCCTCAACCCGACCAACCAAAACACCTTCATTTCTGGTGCTTGCGACGCCTTCGCCAAACTCTGGGACATCCGCGCTGGCAAGGCTGTCCAGACCTTTGCTGGTCACGAGTCGGACATCAATGCTATCCAGTTCTTCCCCGACGGCCACTCGTTTGTGACCGGATCCGACGATGCCACCTGCCGTCTCTTTGATATTCGTGCTGATCGTGAACTCAACCTCTACGGGGTAAGTGTGGGTCTTCGGCAAATTGGCTCCTGAGCCTACGCTAACGCAATTGGTAGTCTGAGTCCATTCTCTGTGGCATCACCTCGGTAGCCACGTCCGTCTCGGGACGATTGCTCTTTGCTGGTTACGATGACTTTGAGTGCAAGGTGAGCATTTATGCCTGGCTCGTGACGCTGTTCTCGAGCATCAGCTACAATTGGATGGCCCGTCTAACAAACTTGGCAGGTGTGGGATATCACTCGGGGCGAAAAGGTTGGATCTCTCGTCGGCCACGAGAACCGAGTCAGCTGCTTGGGTGTGAGCAACGACGGTACAAGCTTGTGCACGGGTTCATGGGATTCTCTGGTAAGTAACTTGCCGAACCTTCAACGGCCACCTATTTCCTCTCGGCCTGGCCCCAAATACCGGGGCGGGTTCATGCCATGGAGTTCCCGCTAACGTCATTCAGCTTAAAATCTGGGCCTACTAAGCGCTGTTTGCAACCACGATGGACCTTTTGTCTGGATATACAAATGCCAGTACGCGCCGCGGCCTCTATACCATCTGCGTTCCAACGATTATATCGCCCACCGATTTCGAGCAGGACCAATGACGCCCACCCCAGTCGCGACTATTGGCGTACGCAAGACGACGTGACGAACCGCACCTATCTCTCACACATACCCTCTACAGACGACTTTCCCAGGCCGAACGCGAGAACTCGAATGTGGGCTGTTTTCCCGTGGTGGACTTGGGAAAGAAGATACACTGGCTGATGCGATACCTCCTTTTCTTTATTTTTTTCGTCATTGTTTTCCTCATCGTTTCTTGTCTCCCACCGCACTGCAAAGTTCTCTGCACAATAGTTTCCCCTTTTCTGACACGACATGGGTTGTTAGTAATGGGTGGTTGTATTACTGGATGGGTTTCCTCTGTGTTCTTCAGTTGCCCTCTGTATGAGCCTCGAGTCTCCGTGGCACACATTTCTCGGTTCCGACCGTTTTCTACTACAAAGCGATAATTCAACGAGCCGGGGTCAGCTGTGGGAGGACGATTTCATACAAGGGGAATCCAAGGGAGTTGACGGCTATACCGAGCAAAATTTTCAGACCTCGAGATAATACACCATGATGTTTCAAAAGCTACCCGCACTTGTCGCCCACCCATCGTCTTCAGTCGCTGCTGGCGCATATCACGAGTTCTGAAATCACCCGGAGACTCCCTGGACGGGCTCGGCTGGATGTACGCGCTGGCTGGCAGAGTTGCTGCGGAAGGAGATGGGCTATGAGCTTAGCTGAAGTGACGAGCCTCGACTTCATTAGGGGTTGGTCTCTTGAGGTAGATCACTGGGCCTCGGAGATTGTGCTTTGGAGGCGGAGGCGATCCTCCGAGTATGGTGTTGTCGATGGTGTCTATGCTGTTATGGTTGCTGTCCCGGATTCCCATCCTGCACTGTTTCTTGGTTTAGTTGTTTCATTGATGGCTGAGGGACGAGGGATATGGTTGTGGCATGACTTGGGAGGGCTATTATGTGTTGATTTTGAAACGTTGCAGCGGACAAGAAGATATTGGTAGGGAGATGAGAGGATAGAGGAGATAGAAATTTAATGGTTCCCTTCTTGAGGCTCGACTGGTCGTCGTTATGAAGTGATGTCTCGCCAAGTGAATCATAGGAGACGACTTCAAGATGGGTGGAGCAGCGTGAAGCGGAAAGAGGTATACAATATTTGGAGGCGAGGGACGGTTGGATATGTTGAAATAGACGACACATAAAGGGAGACGGGGAACGGGCAATAGCACCCTTTCAGCTGAGCCTCATGGCCACCTTGCAACTCCTGGTCGGTGATCGAGGCGATGATGGATGGATGGATGTAGAAGGATAGGTATTGAACCGATTACCTTGACTTGACAGTGCCCTCACAACCCGGGGCCTGGTAATAGGGCTTTCACATGTCTTTTCTGAAACGAGTATGTGCGAACGTGTGAGGCATTGTGCTCCATGAATGAGACTTTCTTAAGTCGGGGGACATGGCAGGTCTATAAAGACTATAAAGACAACCAGCGCCTCTGGGAAGCCGGGGAGTCGGATAAGTTCAATCAATCAGGGGATCTAGGACTCCGTTTCCACCCGCAGCACTGACGCCCTCAGGAGACCAAGACAAAGGAAGACGCACGTTATATGACGATGGCTTGACGGAAGAAGCAAGAATAGGCAATGAGGGGAGAAAAAAACAAACATGAAAAAAGACTGACGCCTCAACGTTGGACGTTGGGGTCACACATCACGGGATGGAGACGACATGCGTTGTCAAACGATATACCGGAGCGCGTACCTGATGATGGTCTGAGACTGATCGAGTCCACAGTTTTCTGCATCTGCGATGGGACAAGGAGAGATGGTGATCCCGTACTGAGGAAGGGTCATTACGGAGGAGAGTAGCATGGAGATTACAGCGTTGTACTCTGGCAGAGTTAGAGCTTAAGATGCGCGTTATTGGACTCATGGTTAAGCTCTTCCATCAAGGAGTAGAAGCCAAGGGGAGCGGTCAACGATGAAATGTCCCAAGGAGGCTCTCCCGACGCCGTCTGTTCTAGAAACCTTCGGCGATGCCGGGGTGCTGCTACTACAAGCCTTAAAGGGACCCGCCACAACGCCTGGGCAATTTGCGGGCATTGAAGCATCTCGTGTGTTGTGGCTTGACGAGGGCCTGCTATGAATAGAATACTAGCAGCATATCACGCCGTGGGGAACAAGTCGGGCATGACTTGCTTTTTAAACGCTCCTTGAATTACTGAGCCTTTAATGATTGATGATGGTGATGGGTCTGGGGAAATAACGGTGGTGTGGTGGTGGTTGATCTTGATGATGTGCATTAGGAGGGCGGCAGAGGCGCTAGAAGAAACGATTGTGGGTTGATTGTGGTTTGAAGAGCTGGCGATTCTGGCACTATTCTCGGAGAATGTTTTCTTTTTGTTTGAGAGCACCGTAGCATGGCTCGTCTTTGTCTGGTGTTGTTGTTGGTCTTTGATGCAGCCAAGCGCTCTGTCACATCGAACCATGGACAAGGCTGAAGCTTCAGGCACGAGCAAAGTAAACAAAGGAGCACGATGAAATGGAGCCGCGCCATGCACGCATGATGCCATGGTTCCTCTTCGACGACGACGAAGCCGTTTGCCCGGCTGCTCTCGCCGAGTGTGCAGCAAGCCTCTTTGTTCCGGCAATGCACTCATGGGTTCGTCAGAGGCTACAAGGTTGCCAGTCAGCGATGCACCCTGCGGTTCTCGACTTCTCAGCTCTCGAGCAAAACCGCACAGTAGTGTGTGAAAGAAGAGCCGAGGCCGTTCCCGTGCCCATGCTCTGCGTCACAGCCTGCCCGTGTGTGGACGTTTCCGGAAACTCTGGATTCCGTAACGTAGCGCCACCGCCATTGTTCTCATCGTGACTGATGAGACTCGGCGCAAAAGCAAAGCCTCAATTCATGGCTGGGGCTTATTCGGGGCTTATTCGAGAAGCCAGTGCGGGATGATTGCCGAAACCGTGCATACCGAGATCAGGCGGCCGACACAAATATCAGAGCAGTCTTGGTGTGAGACTCCTTGATAAGATGCGTGCCCTATTTGCGTAGGCTTCTGAAGCCTCGTGTGGCAGGTTGTAACGCTCGGAAGTCGCGAGCGCCATCATCGGCTCTTCTCTCTTCACCGTCTGTTTCGATGAGCGAGATCAGTGTCCCCCATGTCGTTTGCTGGTGTGAAACAAGAGCGTGAAACAAGGGCGGTTTGCGCTAGCGTCCTCGGCCTAAGCCCGTGGGACGGGACAGATGAAGACTCGTCATGCTCATGCTAAGCTGCTGGGGGATGAGTAAGAGTAGGATCGGTAGGGAAGGCAAGACAATGGAAGAAGAGCATCCGTAGGCGGGCGTTGAATGCCGGGTCTGGGGTTGGCCGAGGGCTGTCCCTCGGTTGGAATTCGTGAGGGAATTCGGAAGCAGGCGTGGTCGAGGCAACGTCGGATGACACTCGACTCGAATGCGTCTTGGTCTTCGCCGTCACCCGCTCTGAAATATGACGAGTGAATCAATCATCTTACGTTAGCAGGAACTGAATGGAATCCTACACCTCGTGGATATTGACTTGGAAACCTGGTGGTGAGACCCATGTCCCAGTCGGCAGATGGAGTGGAGGTTTGGGTCAGATGTGATTGGTTTCCAGACGCGAAATGGTTGGCCAGAAGATGCCTGCACTTCATGCCAGGAACCCGAGGCATCTCAGAGTCTGTTTTTGGACAGCCGCATGCTGCAGCGACCCGTTTTCACTTGGACGAGCTGCTGCAGTGGGTGCTACAGCGGGCGATTCAGTGGGCGGGGCGGGTCGCTTCAGGTGTCGCTGAGATTGATGGAGTTGGGCAGGGCAGGGCAGGGCTCACAACTGCCAACAACAACACCACGCAATATTCATGTTTGCATCACCAACGACAATCTCGACACCTACCAATTGTCCACCACCAGCAGAGTTCCTCATCTCCTGCTTGCAGCGCCCCTGAGCAACGCGTCTGTCACTGCTGCATCAAGCTCATTTCTTGACCCATTGACTTTCTCGGCCAGGTGACCCCGTAGCGCAACGTCGCCATTTCCCATCCGTGACAGCCCCCCCGGTCATGCCGATGCCCAAAACAAGAAGACAGCCCTCCAGCCGCCCGTCCGCCACGCACTATCGCGCCGCCAGAGAGGGGAGAAACCGTTTGGATTTTTTGAGCCCCCCCTAATCCCTGTCAGGCTGTGGCGACCGTGCCCCTGGCAAGGTACTGGTGTGGCTTGCAGATTTCATCGACCTTTCTCGTCGCGTTGTCGCATCACCGCTCGACCCTTCATCCTTGTCCTCCACCTCCAGACACACGCACGCAGTCATCGGCGCCGTCGCATTCCCCCTTCACCACCCTCTGCGCGCGCCCTGCAACGTGCGCTCGATCCCTGCTTCGCCCGACTCTTGCGCCCTCGTCCAACGTGTCGTCGCGACCCCGTTTCTCGGTTCACGAGGTGGCTCGACCGCGTTCCTAACTTGTTTCTTCGTCGACCTTGCTCCGACTCCTTACATTCCTCCCACCCAGCGTCCTCCGCACGTCGTCACTCGACCCAGTCCTGAAACAGCCCGGTTCCCAAAAGAGGATCCCCTTCCTCCGCTTTCTCGACTCTGCCCTCCGTTCCCAGCTTCCGATCTCACCGCCCTGCCCTTGTCTCGACTGCCTTCCAGGCTTCAATCTGCCTCTCTACTGCTACCACCTCTCGGCTTTCGCCTTGTGCCTTGTTCCTCCTCACCCCTGCTCCACATCTTCCAGAACGATACCCGTCTCCAAGTCCAAACCCTGACGCTGCTCTGACGCTGCCCTCCATCAACCACACCCTCCCACGAGATACATATTAAGAGCCTCCTGCCCCCCCATCAACCTGCCCACCATGTCAACTGCTGCTCAAGAAGAATTCAACGACCTTGTCGCCAAGAACACCCACCGCGAGACTCTCCACCCTGAAGACCGTGACGACTCTGATCTTGGGGATTACCAAGACCTATCCGAGGAAGACACCTTTCGCAACAACCAGATCGACGCCGCAATGCGCATGCCCACTATGGATCGCCTCACTGGCGCTGGCGCCACGGATATCAAGCTTCCCCCGGCCTCCTTTGACAGCGGCCGCTCCACTGGTGTCAAGGGCGTCATTGCCGATGCTCGAAACTACGAAGCTGCTCGCAAGAACAAGTGGCGACACCGCGTGCGCACTGCCCGCAACAGCATCTTCGGCATCGATGCCGCAGTCCCGCCCCCCTCCAAGATCGATAGCAGCGAGTCTGAGGAGGATGCCAAGAGCGATGCCGATGAGGAGTCTTTCCTTCAGCAGTGGAGGGAGAGCCGGAGGCGCGAGCTCGAGAGCGAAGCCAGCCGGTCCGTGAGGAACAACCGGAGAACCAGCCCCAGCGTTCGCATCTATGGCCGACTGGATGAGGTGGATGCTCTGGGATATCTCGACGCTATTGAGAAGGTCGGAAGGGAAACCACCGTCGTTGTCTTTGTCTATGACCACGAGGTATGTTTCACTGCTTTTATTTGCGATACAACATCATACTAACTTGCGCAGTGCGAGGTTTCGGCCACCATAGAGTCGGCACTTATGCCTCTGGTCAAGAACCACCCCGAGATTCACTTTGTCCAGGTCCACTACGAGGACATCGAGTTTGACAACGCCGCCGTGCCAGCTATCCTGGCTTACCGCAACCAGGGTGACCTGTTTGCCAACCTGACTGGTCTGATCGAGATGATCCCTGACGATGAGAGCTTCGGCACCTCGTCGCTGAAGGACCTCTTCCAGAAGCATACCATCCTATGATATGGATGTCTGGACCATATCACGCCATATCACATACACCTACTCTACACTAATGCGGCCATGTCTACGACAAACAACAACCACTATTACTTCTCGTGGTCGTCAAGTCACCTCGACGACTCTTATTACGATACCCCAGACACAGCGCTAGCTCCCACAGGAGGGATAGATTTCACGCTGGCCTTTTTTTCGTTTCCTTTGTTATTTCGATGGAGTTTGGAAGCCATGGAGCCTGCACTGCACTGCGTTTTACAGTCTGAACTCGGGTTGATAGGGTGTGATGAGGACATTGAAATGAAGGCGGAGCCTACGGGATAGAAAACGGGAATTCATGGGATGAAGATAGAGATACCCTACCTTATACATGTGGACACCTGGGTACTTGGGATGGGAAAGGAGGGTTACTATGAATTCGCTCGACATTGAATTGCACGAATGGTCATGAGGTTGGACGTCCATCTTGGCAGTTTAGAAGCATCAATCAAAGATTGCAGAGATTTTGTTCTTCCCGTTTACGTGATCGGCTAAGAGCGCCGTGCCTTTGGCGGCCCAGGTAGGTAGGTGACTGGGCAACAAGAAGGTAACCAGCAACTCGGGGTCGATTCACAAGATGGAGCATGAAATATTGAGGATATAACCTGCAAAGTCCCTACAAAGAAGTGAGTGTCGTCTGGCATCTTAGCTGTTCGAGGTTTGTCGTAGACAAAGCCAGCCGTCACTGGGTGTTTGAGGCCGAGAGGGTGGCTGTTACAGAGAGAGCCCCATTACAAACTCGTGTGTTTCAAAAGGAGGGTATAAAACCAATTAAAGTCGAAGATTGTCGTGGAGTGGTTGTCATGAAATGGCATGTGTGTTGCTAAAGGATTCTCTATGGTTGGTTGGAGTGGCTTTGAGGTGTAAGATTGAGCACCAAAGGGTGAGGATGCATATCCACGCGCGAGTTGTTGGTGCCATACACACGAGAGTCTTACGTCATACGGCGCCGAGACAACTTTAAAGAGATACGGGCCGCCGAGACGAAGAGAGACAACACCTCGGCCTTGGGCGTGAGAAGCACTCATCCAGCACCCAGATTCAAGCCCCCACGTCGGGCTCAAAGAGCTCCTTCGAACAGGTGGTATTAGACCATGGCGCAAGGGAAAAGCGACGGCGGTGAGAAGACCACAAACAGCTCAACTAGCCCGCACAAGGCCTAAACCTGTCAAGTGGACGAGTCGGTTTGGGCGGTTAATGGCGAACCTGGCCTGACAGGAGACACGAAGGAGGTTGTCGAGATGCTCACGAGGGCCAAAAGTGGATTAAATCAACCACGCCCAGAGGTCTCAAATACCCCGCAGTTGCGCTAGGGAGAGTCACGACGGTTCTTGGTGGGGGGCGGAGCTTGCGATAGCGGCATGCACAGCGATAACGATGGCATGAGTGTAAAGCACGCTTTTGTTGCTTGAAGTAGAGGGATTCGCAGAAAAGAAAAGGAAGGGTATTTCGACGTCCCTTGGCCAGGTGAGGGTGATCCCTTTTACGCTCCTGCTCCTCATCAGGGTTGCCGACAGAGAGAAGGAGGCTGAACGTTTGGGTCCTAATCTGATGTGAATGCCAGGCATGGATGGAGACCGGTGGGTCCTTCAAGCTGCTGCCGAGCAGGGACCCCAGTTTAAGTGACGACAGTGAGGGACAGGAAGGCATCAAAGATGAGAAACACTTTGGCACATCAGAACGAGGGAAACTGTCTTTTTGTTGGATATGCAAGACGGCCCGGAATTGCTCAAACTACACTCATTGGCCTTGGCCTCTGCCCTGCGCTGGTAGAGTTCAAGTACAATACCTAATGGAAATCGAAGTAGCAGGTACATCCATATCTGCCTCAGCGTGATCCACTGCATGCTCTGTCAGCCGTCTTTATGTGAATGTCTTGCTTGTCTGCCTTGATCCAGCCAGCTCTTTCTCCCCTTTCCAGCATCGAAAACAACCTCTTTCAACCCCACGGAAACCCCTCGAGTCTTCATCTCTCCCGTCGTCCGCTTGATATCCCCGGCTCCCGCGCTGGCCTGACGCCAAGCGTGCCTCCCATCTTATCAGCTCCCGAGCTAATCCTCACGACCCCAACTCCCGGACTGTGCGCCTATCAAAGTCACACCCGTTGCGACATCATCCATCTCAACCAAAGGGTTCAGGGCAGAGACGCCAGGGCTTTCGTTTTGACTTTTCTTCGTCCCTCACATCTCAAAGTCGCCCCTCTCTCCCTGCTGCGACGTCTTTTATTCATCCGAGCCTAAACCTGCAGAAGAGCCCTCTTCGCCAATTCTCCACCTGCTGTTTGCTGCCTCGTTCTCGGTCAAAGGACAGCCCCAGGCAGGCAACCAGGTCGAGACGCCTTCACCACCACACGGACCCGGAGGAACCTGGAACAGCGATTCTTGGGACCGTGAAGGCCACACTTCGGCCTCTTTTGAACCATCTGTCGGTTTTCCTTTCCTTCCTCCTTCTCTACTTCTTTTCCTCCCTCAACTTCCCTCGCAATTACACCTTCACCTTGATGCCCTGAGGCTGTCTTTCCCCGCCATCCATCGTCTCCTACGCCTACTCCCCCTCCCCATTTTCCGGCCATCCGCTCACCCCTCACCTTCATCCCGCACTCTTTGCCCCTCGTCGACTTCACCTGACACCTCATCATTTCATCCTCCGCAGACTGTGCCCGCTGCTATGAAGCCGGTGATGGAATAACCCGTCTTTGCTTCTTGCTCTCGCCTCGTTATGGAACGGCAGGACCCTGATACTCCCTGCACCCCGTCTGCCGTCATTCGTGATACTGATTCCCGATCGACTCGCCTATTACTATCGTCATCGCCCTCGGCCTTTACGCTTACACAAGCTCACCAGCGCCGCTCGACGACACCTGTCTCTTCTCGCCCGCCGACGCCGGCGAACAACACACCAACAGCTACACCATCGAGCCGAAACCCGCTCTGGACATCAGAGCCTACTCTCCGATTTCCCCGCCCTCAAGGCAATCGGCATCTCGCCAACTGGATCTCGTCCAGCAACCCCGACATCATGCGTGTCACAACCACCACCGAGGACGTCGGCTTGTCCGAGTCCACCTACGAACTAATCTCGGGCACCGACACCGAGTCCCAGGACGGTAACTATACCGGCTCTATCAGCGAGTCCGTCGGCTCCCTCGACTTTCACCGTCCCGACGACGTACACAGCTTCGCCGGCACCGAGCAGACCAACGACGACGAATCGCTTGCCGATGAATATGAGCCTCTTTCTCAGCCCTCCCAGGAGGGCTCTGATGACGCTCCTGACACCACCGACGCCGAACAGACCTCCCCGCAAGAGCAGAGCTGGGCTACTGTTGTAAAGAACGGGCCACATCCCGATGTTGAGCAGGAGCCTGAGCCCCAACTTCAACCCGAACCCGTCAACGCCGAATCCGAGTCCGAGTCAGAGGACGAGGCCCTCTCAAGATCTTCTCTCGACTATACCCAGCAGAGCCTCAAGGCTCCGTCGATTCCTACCCCCGACGCCAGCAACATCATGGAACCACCTTCTCCCGATGATATAGAGGAGGATGCAGACACCAAGCGGGCAAGATTCCACACATGGCTCAGAGGCGTGCAGAACACAGAGGCCCGTCCCTGGCAATCAGTGGTGGATGCTGCAAGTTCGGCACTTCCTGGCCTGCTCTTTGCCCTTGTCCTGGCGGCTTTGATCCCAGTCTTCCTCTCCCCACCTTGCAACACTGCGGCACCCCACACCCCCGCAGCCACCTCCGTCCTCACGACTACCCCCACTCCCTTGTCCTTTACTTCAAGAGACTCATCGTCGACGCTGCGAACCCAACCCACGTCGACTCGGGTAGCCGAGCTCTTCCCGCTCGAGAACATCCGGCCTGACAATTGGCGTTTCCCCGGTCCGAAACCCGATGTGACCGTCACCAGGCAGAAGGGCAACTTCCTTATCCATGTTGCTCAGGATGTCAAGAATTCGTGGCTCTCCAGAAAGTGCCTCCTTTTCACCGCTCAACGTGGCAGTGAGAATGTGCGATTTACTGTTTCGTCTGTTGAAGAAGGTCTACTTCTCAAGTTCCCTAACGAAGAGGCGCACGGGACAGTCAAGGTCGACATCCGTACTACTTGCTGGCCCAGGATTGGCAAGACCCTTCGGATCACCTTTGAGAAGGGCATTATCTCGGAGGCTCTGGAACTGTCCAAAGCCTTTGCTCAAAACCTCCCCGAGCTTGTCCCCGCTGCTGCTCAAGAGGCAGAGCGGCGCCTTGAGGGGGCCAAGCGCTCGCTGGAGACAGCCACTGACAACTTCATCATGACATCCGACAGCTTGTTCAAGACCCTCAGTGCCAGGTTCCACGAGACCCACCGATCTCTTGGTTGGATCAAGAAAGACATCCGGGACCGCGTTAGAGTCGCTAAGGAGGACGCCTCAAAGAGGCTCGAGGGCGTGGCAGACCAGGTCAAGCAGCATTTCCCCAACACTGACGTTGTGCAACAGCAAGCTCGACTGGGCCTGCTTGATGCCCAGATTTCGGCCAAACTTTGGTGGCTGAAGCTGACAGCGGGCAACGATGAGCACACTCGCTACCAGCTCAAGGCCAAGGAATTTATGGCTAGAAAGCTGGCCGAAATCAAGAACCGCCGAAAGCTGACCCGCGAAACGACGAAGCAAAAGGCTTATGAACCACTCTGGGCCAAGATGCTTGGTGGAACTCGATGAGAAGGGAAGGCCTCGACGGTAGAAAGGGGCAAGATTCTTGCAAACTTGTGGCGCAGAGGTTTTCTCGGTTTATTTCTTCGTTATTGTTATGCTTTTTCGAGCACCTTTGTGTGATGGATTATCGGGTTGGCAATATTGAGGTATGGGTCAAGGCTAAGGTACTGGACTGGAGTTGGTGGGCACTCATACCGTCATGTAGAGGTGCTTTTTGTTGTTTTAGCTTTTGGTGGTCTCTCTCTTCTCCTCCTTTTTATTTTACGATATTCGATGGTCTCACGATTCCCCCTGCTGTCAGTCTCAGCGTGCATTTCGTCTTGGACCATGCTGCGACTGCCTTGGGGTAGAGGCTGGTCGTTTCATGGGCATGATCAATGGGGATAAATATGGATGATTAAACTTGCGAGGGCCAAAATGTTGGGTGGCAAATGGAAATGAGCTGTCGTGCCAGTTCCCCAGCAACCTACCTACGCAACTAACAACGACACTGTTGTGGAGGTGAAGATAGGGGTCTTGAAGGGTTGGGGAATGGGAAGCTGTATCCGTTGTTATAGAAACATCTTGGATAGTACAAAAAAACATAATATCCGTCATGCCTAAATACTACCTAACTAGGTAGGTAATTATTTAACTGCTTTAACAAATTCTTGCATGATGGACCATCATGCTCCCAAGGTCGTGTCGAAGCAGTTGGAACATCAAGGTCTTCACGTGCTCCACCAGGCACTAGCACAAGATGGAACCCCACAGGCAATTTTGGGCTCGCCCGTCTGCCTGATGAGCACCTAAGTAATGCCTGGGATGTACCTGCACAGCATGATTTTGGTTGAAAGTGACATTTGTGTAGCGCATGGATCGATCCCCTCCCCAATCACAGGCATTGTTGACCTTTTGCCGCCCGCCAGCAGCGCTGCGAGCACAGCAGCACAGAAGGGGGAAAAGGAGGGGCACCTTAGTAGGTACTGGCACTGGTGGGCGGCGGCCTGACACAGAAGGTAGCGAGAAAACAACCTAATCACCAGACTTTGACCGCACCCAAAACGCAGCCCACTTCCACCATCTCCCAGACATCACCACCACCGCATCTCTTCAGTTATCTCTGACCCCCCGAGCGCCACCCGTCGTTTCCAGCTGGTATCCGCATATTTGCATTCTGCTTCTCCGGTGAGTTTTCCTCGTGCCTTTCATTCTGTTTTTTTAATCGCCCTCGCCTCCCGCGTTGCTGGGGAGCACGGATGGGTCTGAACCCCTCCCCGCCGGAGCAGGGAGAGGAGGGGTAAAACCATGACTGGGGGTTTTGGGTAAAAAAGTTGCTGACGTTTGAGGGGCCTAGTTTTTTCCCAGTCTACAATCTCGACCGAGTCAACAATCGCCAAAATGTCTGCTTCCGAGCCCACTGAGCCCAAGGTCGAGGAGACCAAGCCTGAGGAGACCAAGCCCGAGGCCACCGGCGCCGCTGAGGCCGAGGGCACCGCCGACAAGCCCGTGACGTCCTCGTCCGTGTTCTCCATGTTCGGCGGTGGCGCCAAGAAGGAGAAGAAGGATGAGGAGGAGGACCGCGGCGACAACTCGGGCAGCGCCAAGGCCCAGCGAGAGGCCGCTGAGGCTGCCAAGGGTGATGTACGTTGTCTCCACGCCGACTCCGTCCCTTGTCATCATTCCAGTGCTAACATGTTTTGCTATTATAGGAGGATGCCCCCGAGTCTGAGGATGTCCACTTCGAGCCCGTCATCAAGCTGACCGAGAAGATCGAGACCAAGACCAACGAGGAGGCCGAAGAGCAGACCTTCAAGATGCGCGCCAAGCTCTTCAAGTTCGTCAAGGAGAGCAGCGAGTGGAAGGAGCGCGGCACCGGTGACGTCCGCCTGCTCAAGCACAAGGAGAACGGCAAGACCCGACTCGTCATGCGCCGAGACAAGACCCTCAAGGTCTGCGCCAACCACTACATCGTGCCCGAGATGAAGCTCTCTCCCAACGTTGGCTCCGACCGCAGCTGGGTGTGGAACGCCGCTGCCGATGTCAGCGAGGGCGAGCCCGAGGCCGTTACCCTGGCCATTCGATTCGCCAACTCCGAGAGTATGTGCCCCGACTTGATATGCGTGTAGTCGAGAACATTTTGTTAACACATCTGCAGACGCCAACCTCTTCAAGGATTCTTTCATGAAGGCCCAGAAGGAGAAC
>JABFEX010000767.1:0-20020 GCA_013623515.1 Fusarium illudens | reverse complement strand
CCTGCCGAAGAAGCTCCCGCTGCCGCCGAGGTTCCTGCTGCCGAGGCCGCTGCCGAAGAGAAGCCAGCTGAAGAAGCTCCCGCTGCTGACGAGGCTCCTGTCGTTGAAAAGGAGCCCGAACCAGCAGATGAGAAGCCAGCTGAAGAACCTGCTGCTGAGGAGAAGCCTGCCGAAGAAGCTCCTGCCGCCGCCGAGGAGAAGCCTGTTGAGGAGGCCCCCCCTGCTGAAGAGAAGGAACCCGAGGAAGCGCCTGCAACTGACGACAAAGCCGAGGAACAGGCCACCCCCGCTGATGTCGTGGCAACTGAAGAAGCACCCGTAGCTGAATCTAAGCCAGAGGAAGAGGCTAAGGCAGCTGAAGAGGAACCCGCTGACGGAACACCGGCTGCTGAAGCCAAGCCAGAGGAGGATCCCAAACCTGCTGACGACAAACCAGAGGAAGAACTTACAGCGCCCGAGGAGAAGCCTGACGACGACGCTAAACCAGCCGAGGAAGCATCCGCAGCTGAAGAAAAGCCCAGCGAGGAAGCACCTGCAGCTCCAGAAGACGAGGCCAAGGAAGAGGCTGCGACTGAACAGCCCGCCGAAGAGCCTCCTGCAACGGAGGGAGAGGCCAGAGCTGCTCCCGAAGAACCACCAGCTGAAGATGCGACAACAGCTCCAGCCGACGACGCCAAGCCGGCTGAAGATGCACCTTCCACTGATGAAAAGCCAGCTGATGACGTGAAGGCCCCTGATGAAGAGGCGAAACCTGCCGAAGAGACTGTTGCACTCGCAGCAGAGACAGGCGACAAGGCGGCAGAACAGGAACCTCCCGCACCAGAAGAAGATGCTAAACCTGCCGAGGAAGCATCTCCTGAAGAAGCACCAGCACCAGCGCCAGCTCCGGAGCCTGAAGACGTCGCTACCAAATCGCCTCCCGAGCCTGAAGCGGAAAAGGCGGCCGAAGACGAGAAGAAAGATGACGAAGAAGCCAGAGCAGAGGCCGAGGCCGAGGCCAAGGCCAAGGAAGATGAAGAGAGCAAGGATACTCTAGGTCCGATTCCAGGCGAAAAGAAGCGGGTGAAGAAAGGTGAGGAACGACATTCATTAAACGATACCCCTTTTGATTTTCCGCAACGTTTGGGACTTCCCGCTACGGAGTTACAAGAAGATTTGGATCACGGAGTTTTGGAGTTACTTTCAGACGATACCCAGGGACAGCGAGAATTACCATCCAACGAGGAAGATACAGCACTCACACCCATGGCTCACGAGCCGAGTCAGCCGCGGACGGCTGAAGCGGCAGACGAGGGCGACGACGGAGACAGCAAGGAGAAGCCGCTTGCTCCGTCTTGCACAGAACATGATGAGACTATCACAGAAATCACGATGCCAGGGTTACATGAGCCGGGTTCGGGCCAGAGTACGAACATTGGAGGAGCGGATGATTCCACGCGTCCAGGATCAAAGGCCGAGATTCTGGGCGACGTCCAGGAGCCGCTGGTGACGAGAGACACTCTGGGTCAAGATGTTTCTGGTCAAGATGGTGAGGTTGCCATGGAAACATGTCCAGAAGCCCCAGACAGCCACATCCAGTTGCCGAATGAGGCCTCAGAAACAGCGCCAGAAAGCCAAGAGGCGGCCCTCGCCAAAGAGCCAGATTCGGCCTCAGAAACCGACGGCGCCGATCTGGCCGTCAGCCACCACGCCGCCTCGGAGACCAATGATGGCGTCGAAGTCCCCGCACCTCAGAATCACGGTGCCACAGACCAATCAGCGGATGCCGTGGCCGTGGAGAGAGTGGTGGTGGTCGCTGAGGCTGAGGCTGAGGCAGAGGCAGAGGCAGAGGCAGAGGCTGAAGCTGAGGCCGAGCCTGTAAACATTTACATGGAACAACCAACCGCGCCCGAGGCACATGTCAAAGAACCGGCTGGTGATGCTCACGATGGCGATGGCGACGGCAACGCGCATACAGACGGAATGGACGCCAGCTCACCAATCCCCGTTGCCAATGACTCGCCTGCTGATCAACCTTTGAGTCCTGCTGATGTGATTGCTTCACAACCCGAGACAACTGACGCTTCCAACCTCGAAATCACCGAGCGACAAGTGGTATCACCGGAAGCTGCGCAAGACTTGGAGCTTCCAGCCGTGGCCTCTGCAACCGCCAACGTTCCTGACTCGGACTCAGACTCGGACTCGGACTCGGACTCAGAAGAGGAACAGCACACTACCGCCAAGGAGGTTCAAGATCCTGTCTCTGCCGAGGTTCGACTTGAAGAGGCAGAAAAACCTGCCGAAACCGAAACTCAAGTTGAGCAAACAGCAACTTCAGAGCCAACAAGGCGGGATATGGCCATGCTGGGACTATTGCAAGCTCTCCCCGCAGCTGATACCCCATCGCACGAGCCCAAAATCCTCGACACTGATTTTGAGAACGTGCTGCAGCTGCCGGCAGAGGGCCCTACTGTCGAGCCTGACCTCCAAGACCCTTCTTCATCTGCCCAACAGTCTGAGATACCGGATCCAAACGAGCCTGAGCTCGACAAGGATGAAGGTTCTGAAGCTGCGAGTGCTGTTCTCGAGGAACAGGCGTGGGAGCAACCAACTGAGGCATTTGAGGCTCCAGATGGTGCTCGCACTTCTGAGCAAAGACATGTTGAACTCGACACGGTTCAGGACCAGGTCTCCACGGCTGCAGCCACTGCACAAGACTTGAGTGAAGAGGAAGATGATGACGCACTGCCACAAGTTGACGTGCTCTCACGCTCTCCTTCTTCTCTCAGTGGCGATCTTGGGCCAACAGACCAAGCTTCCGGCCAGCAACCAGAGTCCACTTCCCGGGCCAGTTCCCCAGACATGACAGTTGATAGCGTTGAGGAGGTTTCCTATCCTGAGAACCTACCGCACTCTCCCGTCGTCTCAACTGTCCATGAAGCCGACCCAGACGCCCCTGGCACCAAGGGCGATGATACTTTCGATCTTGAGCCGCAAACCATTGCCTCTAGGTCTTCATCGCCTGAACGCAATCCTGGAGTCCCCGAGACCTTGGACCTTGATGCACAAGAAGACGACGCATCTTCTCAGACAGACAAGTCGGTTCCAGGAGTCCATCCCGAGCCAGCGTCGTTAAAGGTCGAGGGCGGAGAAGAGGCTGGCCAGCAAGACGATGTCATGCCTGAGCTCGAAAAGCCTGCAGCTTCTTCCGATCCTGGGTCAGACAGTGACGGGCCACACGAAACCGAGACTCGTCATGTGGAAGCGCTGAGCCCCCCAAGCCCCGCGGAGCTGGTGCCCGAGCACGTTGCAGTTGAGCCTGCAGACATAGGAGAAGCTGCCAATATCGAGCCTGAGCAGTCATCTACTGCCTCTAGGCCTGTTTCTCCAGTCGCGGAAGTCTCTGAAGCCCAAATGCACAAGCAGGAAGAGTCACCCTCTTCACCCTGTTTGCCAGAACCTGAACCTACCTTGGCCAGGGTTCTCGATCAAGACGACCTCGGTACTGATGAGCTCACTATTGGTGCGCCTCAAGAGTCGATCCACTCTTCCAGAGCTTCTACTCCAGATGCTGGGGTTGAAGGCGGTGTCGCTGGCGATGGACAAGCCTCCAGTTCTGGGTCGCCCCAAACTCCCGTCCACCTGCCAGATTCTTCTCTAGGCGAGGTTGAAGCAACGGAGATTGCTTCCCGAGCGTCTCTGACGCCAGAGCCTCAAGTCTCAGAAAGTCGCTCCGGGCCAGTGTCCCCAGCTGCCCCTGGTGTTGACGTGGCTGCTGATGCATCGGCTGTTGAACCCGAACCTCTCAGTCGTCCTGCCTCCCCTGGCCATCGACAACTTGATTCTCTGTCGATTTCTGATGGCGAACATCCGGGAGATGATCAGACCGCCGAGGACTTGGACGTGCTAGGGCTAGAAGATCACTATACGCCCAGGTCCGCAACTCCCGATGTTGCCACCCGAACTGTCGAGCCTGGGGAACCTCTCCCAGCAACTGCTGAGCTTCATGACGCTGAATCGAGCCCAGCACCAGAGGCTTCCGCTGCCGCTGCCGCTGCCGCTGCCCCTGACATTTCAGAGTTGCCTTTCCAGGAGGACTCGGAAGATGACAAAACTGAGGCCCTTCCTGCTTCTGTGCCGCCTGTTACAGAAGGCGACTTGAGCCGGGACATGGATGAGCCAGACGCTCTTGATGGAGAGACCCAACTCCAGGAAGCCATGGACCCATCGGCAGCAACTGTCTCAGAAGAAGAGTCTGATGTTGAAGCGCACGCTTCTGACTTGGAGACCCCGTCGCCAGCCACCAGGACTCTACATATCAGCATCCCACAGGACGAACGAGAGCCCCCCCAGCTTCACCAGGCGAGTTCGCCAGAACTGCCAGGGGTTGCAGCCTTTGAGGCCGAGGACGTCGACAGTGGTTCCGAATCGGGCGATGAAATCCAATCCCTTCTACTTGAGCTCTTGGAGTCGGTTACGGGTAGAGCTTCTGACGAGGAGGACTCCGACTCCGACGACCATGTCTTGATGAAGGCTCAGGGGCCGGAAGTGTCTGCGCCAGTTTCACCAAAAACTCCAGCTCGTGATCTCCGAGAGAGGGCACTGGCTGGCGAGCAGTCACCTTCACCTCTGTTCTACCGCGATTCATCGGTTGTGATGCCCAGCCCAACCCGCCTGGAGCCCATGGGAACCGTCGAGAATAGATCCCTGCTGGACCTTGGGGAGCCAGGAAGCCCGTCCAGATGGTCATCATCACCTGACACCATCATTGAGGCGGCGCATGAAAAGCTGAATCTCGGAGGGGAGCCGCCAAGCGTCGAACCGTCGTTAACCCCCACCAAGACCAAAGGCGACATTGACCTAGATGCTGCTTCCAGGGGTTTAATGGTTGACTCTGACGAATCGGATGCCGAACAACGCTCTGTCAAGCCTACTGAATCAGATATGGATAGTGAGCCTGAGGCTGAGGAAGAACATACAAGGCCTCAGCTACCGAGTCTTTCCCCGCGGAAGCTTGCTCCATCGGCGGACATTGACTCGGACTCGGACTCGTCTGATTCTGATGACGAGCCCGAACAAGCTGGGGCTACGACTGTCCAGGTCACCGTACCCCAAGCAGTTCGGTTGGCCGATGATGTTGCCTCAAGAGGTGCCCTGAGCGAGCCCGAAGACTCGGATGATGGATCGGATTTCGTCGTCCTTGGTACATCCGATGTCACGCCCGATGGGCATCAGGGCCACCGGGACTCGACAGAGGTGAAAGACAAGTCAGTTGATAACGGAGCACCGGCTACTTTGGCCCCTGAACTTGTGGCTCAGCCTTCTCAAACATATGAACACGAGTGGGACAGCAGCAGCTGCTCAGAGGATGAGGAATACAACACTGCTGTTGAAGATCCTTACCCAGAAAGCCGGTCTCTGCATTCGATGCAGCCTCAACAAGATGTGCTGCCTGGTGTCGAAACTCGCGACGACATGGATGACGATGAAGACTCGGACCAGGAGCCAACGCCAGAGGCCGTGCCGAGAGAGGTGGCCGAGTTGGTGCAGCCAACGTCTCCAAGCTCCGAGGTTGCTACGGAACATGAGGCGAAGCCAATGGAGCTCCTTCAGTCCGAAGCATCCAAGGCGCCAAGAGTGGTGCAGATTCCTGCGCGAGACAAGGGCAAGGCAGCTGAGGTTGCACGAGAGAGCCCCAAGAGACCGAGCCCTACCTCGCGATCAAGCCTTGGGGCGGCGGCTGCAGCCGTGGCCGTGGCTCCTGGGCTTGTCGCCACCCGAGAGACAAAGGGAGAACGGGCCTTGACAAGGCCTTCTCGCACCGAGCCTCCCCGGACGTTCCTGACGCAGCAGCAACGGCCTCGACGGTCATTGAGGATACGCCCTGGTACTGAGGTCTATACAAAGGACCCCATCTTCATTCCTGTCACCAGCCGAGCATCTGAAGCCAGAGCTGTGCCACGATCCTATCCTCTGCAGGTCGAAGGCGAGCCGTCTCGAATGCTGGCGCCGGTGCCGGTGCGCCCTGCTCTCAGGCACCGGACTTTTGAGACCCAGGGCGAGTCATCAAGAGCAGCCGCACATGGAACCCAAAGGCCTCGCTCTCTCGAGGCCCAGGGTGAATCGCCGAGAGCAGCTGCTGTACAGGCAGCCCCCAGGCCTCGTTCCCTCGAGATCCAAGGCGCATCCTCAAGAGCGGCCGCACACGCAGCTTCCAGACCTCGTTCTTTCCAGGCCGAAGGCGAGTCGTCAATGGCCCCTGTGCGGCCAGACCTCAGGTATCCTGCCACGACCATGGAGGGGGGACTTCTTAGGAGGAGAGATGTTGCTCACTCGGGTCCCTCCTCGCCCACCGAGCATGAAGGCATGAGGCCTCCAACCCCTGGCATCGTGATACCTGACACAGATATGATCGACCTACAGCGAGCCCATACCCTCCGGCGGAAGCGCAAGATGTCTATCCAGCGCGCCGAGGACACCGTAGCTGCCGCGGTAGTCATCTACGCGGCCGCCGAGGCTCTGAGCCCCCCCAGCAGCCCCCCGCCGCTGCTCAGGCACTATGAAGATGAAGAAGAAGAAGGAGATGCATACCTACCTAATATGGGACATCAGATGACAGCGGATCCCGAGATCTATTACTCCCCAGTTTCTTCACCACCACGGAGGAGCTTCGAGGATGAGCTCGAGGAACTCTACACGTCCGATGCTGACTGGTTTGCAGACGACAGGAGCAGAGAATCTGACTCGTCGCGCAGCGATAGAGACAAAGACAGACATCGCAGGCGCCGACACTCGCACCACTCGCACCGCTCCAGCAGGAGCCGTGACGAGGAGGGTAAAGAACGCAGGTCTCGCGGTGAGGACGAGAAGGAGGCCCACCGGTCTCGAGACGAAGATGAGAGTCGGCGCCGTCGCAGGTCTCACCGTGATGAAGAGGGCCGATCTTCTCGCCGACACCGTGATGATGAAGAACCACCACGATCTCGTGGATCACGCGATGAAGCCGAGGCCAAGATCCGGAGCTCACGAGGCGCTGAAGAGCCCAAACCCCGTAGCTACCGCCGCGAAGAGGAGCCACGGTCACGGGGTTCCCGGGCCCCCGTTGAGGAGCCTGCTTCGCGTGCCCTACCCCGTGAGGAGGAGCCGCGAGAGCGCACGAGGCGATCATCGCACGGTTCTCACTCTCACCGCCGCTACAGACCCGATAGCGCCGGGTCAGGCACCCCGGGCACGCCTCCCAGGACTCCCAGACGAGACAGCGGATTCTCTGGCGAAGGCAGTTCCGGAAGCTCTGGCCGCAGACGCCGCACGCCTGATGAACAGGCGGCCCACGACAAGCGAAAGGCGGAGCGGGCGGAGCGGCGCGCACGGGAGAAGGAACCCGAGCGGAAGCGTGAGCCTTCACGCGTCCGAGAATCTCCCAGGGAGGTCAAGGAGGTCAAGGAGGCCAAGGGCAAGGAACCGGTGCCCGAACCGGTGCCCGAACCGGAGCCCGAACCGGAGCGGAGACATCGCCGCTCGCGCCGACACAGCCACTCTGGACGACCTCGACCTGATGACATTCGGGACCGTCCATCGGCCGACCGAGAAGAGTCGGTTGCGCCCAAGAGGAGGTTCTTCAGCGTCAAGAAGAACTCGGAGGGAGTAGTCGGTGACTCGCCGCCTCCACGCGAGGAACCTGCAGTGGCGGAACCAGTCAGAGACCGACCCAAGGAGTCTCCCCCTGTCGAGGCGCCCAAGCGTACCAGGTCCAAGTTCAGACGTCCTCGGGAGTCGACGGATGAGGCACGCCCTCGATCGCGTCGTACACGCGATGAGCCAGCCCCTGAGTCTCCCCGAGACCGAGACGCCCGACCATCCAGACACGTCAGGATGGACACGGAGGACTCGCGGCGCAAAGCTCGACACGAGGAGCGGCGCAAGGCGCAAGCCAAGGAGGAGGACAGCAAGAAGCCAGGAGGCATCAAGGCTGCATTCAAGAAGCTGTTTGGCGGCTCATGAGCGCGGGGCTGCGTTGTATTTTTGTTTGATGAGCAACCACTGTATCATGCATCTGTGACGATAGGAGCGAGTTTGTTGAGATGGTGTTTTTGTATTTGTCAACTATGTTACCTGGGATCACGACAGAACTGTTGAAGGTTTGGTGATGTATGTTTTTGCATTTGGCGGCAGATTGAGAGTTTTTGTTACATATTCATCGAGTCTGCAGAACCTAATTTATCTTGTCTGTCTTGTTTTCTTTGACAACATGTGGATTGTGTCTGGGGAGTTGGTTGGAGTAGAAAACGGCGTGGCTGAAGTGAATACATCGAGATACCTGTCATCGACCAAACGTGGTGTTGTGTAGGTTGGTAGCCATGTATAGCCGAATACTGTACGTTAAACTTTATCATCCTCCTCTCATGTAGTTTCTGTCCTTTAAGCTCGAGCCATACTGAATGATCTGTTCATTCCCCTCAAAGATATCGTCATCCCTTCAACTCCAGCATGGCCTCAACTCGGAGACTAAGTGGTCTCATTGAGGGTCATGACATCAAGGCCAGCCAGCCTCGCTCCGAGGATGAGAACCCATGATTAATCATTCCAGACTCTGTTCTTTGATGCCTATGGACATAAAAGAGTGTCATGGTCCTCTCCAGATCTGCCCTCCAGTAGCAACCCAACAGACCTCCTTTCCAGATCTCGCCCCCTTTACAAAGTCGTCTTCTCTGTCCCCTTTCCGTCTGACAAAAAAGATGCGTTTCGAGATTGCTCTGCTCGCCGCCCTCGTCCAGGGCGGCCTTGCCAACCCTTGCAAGAAGAAGGTTACCAGCAGCTCAAGCAGCTCTACTCCCTTCTTCACTCCCGTCCCTAGTACCACCACCACCACCACTACCACGTCTTCCACCAGCGTCCCTGTCGTGATCACCTACACCAACCCTGCTGGAAGCGTCGTCGTGACTACCCTCTCGCCTCCCTCGACCAGCACCACCACCACTACCACCACTACCACCACCACCACTGGCGGTACCGCCCCGACTGGCGGTGTCGGCGGTGGCCGAAGGGTGTTCCAGCGCAGCAACTCTGGCGACGACGACCTCGTCATCCTCCGCCAGACGGTCGACCGCAAGTTCCGCGTCCCCGCCGCTCCCGTCTCGCCCGACAGCAGCGGCGGACGTCGCCGCCTCAACCGCATCGAGTCCAGCACCGGCGGCGGCGGCGACGACACCAAGGTCCGAAAGGTCGTCTTCCCCGGCGGCTCCAAGTCCCACGGCGGCAAGTCCCACGGCTCCAAGATCAAGTCTGTCAACGACTACGACGACCACACCACGGTCAAGAAGATCATCGTCCCCGTCGACGCCCACGCCAACGAGTACGAGGAGTACGAGAACCGCCTGTACGACAGCATCAACGGCGAGGTTTCCGACGGCCTCTCGTCGAACCAGAGGATCAGGCTCAGGCCCAGCAGCCGCCTGGACCAGAAGGCCAAGATCTACCCCGTCTACAAGAAGCTCGGGCTCGAGGCCGGCGACGACGGCAGGATCCGCCACGCGCACGACAAGCGCAGCAACGAAGAGGTCAGTCCCGCCAGCGTCTCCAAGGATCAGCGCGAGCGCCTGAGGGAGCTGTACCTCAAGTACCGCGACATCCTCGCCGCCGACATTGTCCGGGACCTGGACAAGGTCTTCAAGGTCACTGTAAGATGCGCTGATCTGTGCGAAATGAACTTTACTGACGAGAGCACAGAGCGATGGAAACTAAGGTATTCGGTCTGGCTGAGTTCGCCTCTATTGTGCGATAGGGGTGAATGCGTCGGTAACCTCGTCACGGGGTGGCTACACTTCTGTGTGAAGCCCGGTGCAACGAGGGAGATTTGGAAAGGTGTCGGGCCCTGGAAAAGTGTTGAATTGTTTCCTGGCTTAGCTAGGATAATACAGTTTGCTGCGAAAAACGGGTGCTCCTGATATGTGATGTTTTGACCCACGGTGATGTTGTTGTCTTACGCAAAGGTCAAGTCAAGCTGAGTTGAAGGCAATGGGTGAGGTGAGGTTTTGTGACCAATCAGGTCTGTGTATTAGAGTGGAGCATGGGACAGGTTCGCTCAGGACCATGGGCCGAGTTGTCAAAGAGGGGTCTCCTAGTGCGTTTCGCAGCCAATCATGGCTCAGTACGAAGCGAGCACGGACCACCATGGGCCAGGTTGGCTAAATACCACGTCCTGGGTTGTCTCCCGAGCCGCAAGACCACGGACTGGAACCATACTCAATCAAGATCAAAACATTATGAAATTGTGCTCAAAGAATTGTGAAATAAATATAAGGGTGGGCATGGGCTATGGTGGGTCATATCTGCTCACCCAGATACAAATTTCAAGGTCGGTTGTAGTCGGCGACAAGCTGTTAGAGAGACAGGCAGGTGGACTCATGTTCTCAAAGCAGAGGCGCTACCGGACCGTTAATTGGAACGAGTTCAACAATTTCGATACATGATCAGTCCTCCAGGTTTCTTCATTTTCCTACATGCACACAAAGAACAGCTCTAAAGAATGCTTTGTGAACCTGAACTGCAGCACTTGAACGAACTGGATGTCGCGAAGCCAGCCCATGCTCCACTGATGTGAGCCAATCAGGGCATCGAATTAAATGGAGCATGGGTTGGGTGCGCTCTGAAACCCCCATTTTCTGGAGCACCTGAAGAGTCTTGGCAGTGGGCACCTGAGGAGTCGTCCACCTTGACCAGTCTTCAAGTCATCTGATTGGCTGCTACACCTTCTCACCTCGACCTGACCCAGCCCGTGGTGGTCTGTGCGCCGTCTGAGAGTTTGAAACAGCCACTCCCGTGTCGTCTCCCAACATTATGTAATCAGGGCCAGAGCCCTCCCTCTCCACCAATTTCGTCCACCCCACCAACAAATCGCAGCCAAATTTCGCGCCCGCGAAGAGCCCCATCGACGAACAACCCTCACAAGCCAACCAACTTATTTTCCCTCTCCCAGGCGCAGGATTCGACTTCTTTGCGTTCCCCTTCACTCACACACACGAAACACCAATCTCAAAAAACAACCCATTCGCAATGGCTCCTCAGGCAGTACGTACATGACACCGCTTTGCTGTAGGGCCCCTCTGCGCAAGAACGACGCCAAGGGGAATGAACCCCCCTTGGTCGTTTTTGAGCATGAGAGGCGCCGCGAAAATGCAGTAGGCTAAGGTCATCTTAACAGAAGAAGTCGGGCAAGGCCCAGAAGCAGACCAAGAAGGTACGCTCGATCCGATCCCCCTTGACGACGACGTTGCGCCGGACGTGATGGCGACGACAGCTTCGACGAATTCAAGAACCTTCCGACTCTTGTTGGACCGCAAGACTAACATGTATCGCCCGCAGTACATCATTGATGCTTCTCAGCCCGCCAGCGACAAGATCTTCGACGTCGCCGCCTTCGAGAAGTTCCTCCAGGACCGCATCAAGGTTGAGGGCCGCACCAACAACCTGGGCGACGACGTCGTCGTCCAGCAGCAGGGCGAGGGCAAGATCGAGGTCATTGCCCACAACGACCTCTCTGGCCGCTACCTCAAGTACCTGTGCGTGGTCTGCCCCCCCAGACAACTCATCTACAGATTGCTGACCCCTGGCAGGACCAAGAAGTTCCTCAAGAAGCAGCAGCTTCGTGACTGGCTCCGCGTCGTCTCCACCTCGCGGGGTGTCTACGAGCTCAAGTTCTTCAACGTCGTCAACGACGAAGCCGACGAGGACGACGAGTAAAGGGAAACAAAAGAGAACCGCGATCAATCAGCATTGCAACGGCGCAGGAATGGGTTGGTGAATTGGGACAGGGAAATAAAAAAAGTTGAAAGGACTTGGCCAATAGACCCAGCCAATTTGTGTGGCACTCCTTTGTGGTGTTTCATTCTTGCCCCGTGTCAATCTTGTCTGCGTGTGTGTGTAAATGAGTGATGCTGCTTCATAATTGATCGCTTTTGACAAAGACGTGCTTTCGTCTAGGGGTATGTGTATCTACATTGTATAAAAACTCGTCATGGCAACGCCCTCATGACACCCTCAAATGCAACCAACGCCATGGCATTCGCCGGAAACGCCCTCAGAAAGCACGGCACAAACCCCCTCCAGTACCCCTTCAACCCTGCCTCCCTATACACAGCAGCCGCAGCATCCTTCCACCGCGGGAACCTCCTCACGCCGTCATTCAGCCCACCGCCGAGGGGGTCCGTCATGATGCGCTGCTTGACCACGTCGCTCGGATAGCTCGTCAGCCAAAACGCCTGCGCACTCAGCCCGCCGGCCCAAAAGTTGACGGCCGGCGCGCTGAGGCTCGTCCGCTCGCGCAGCACCCGCGACAGCACGTCGTAGCTGGCCCACCAGAAGAAGAAGAAGGACCGGAACAGCAGCGTCGCCGAGAGGCCGTGGTACACGCCCCTCACGCCGTGGTGCCGGTGGATCTTGCGCAGGCAGTCGATGGGCCCCGCGTACAGCCTGTCTGCCTTTTGGGCCGCGTACTGGATCTGCAGCCGCGCCTTGATGTGCTCGACGGGAGCCGCGATGAAGCTGACCGTCGAGCCAGCCGCGATGCCCGCGATGCCGTGCCCGTACGACGGGAGAGACGTCCTCCCTGTGCCCGACGACGCCGGCTGAACGTGGAAGACGTGGTCGGACAGCAGCCGGCGATACACGGTCAGGGAGCCCAGCATGACCGAGTCCATAAACATCCATCCCACCAGCGGCGGCGACGCGCCCTTGTACAGCCCTCGGAAGCCCTCATTGCGGACCGTCTGAAGAACACACTGCAGAGGGCCGCTGAAGCGAGACGGGTCCGTCGTCTGCAAACGGACCTTGATGGTATCAAAGGGATGACCAACTAGACTCGCTCAGCATGTATTCTTCTCTCAAGATCAATGAGCTTGTTCTCCTTACCTGTGAGCTTGGCTATGCCGCTGAAGACGCCCGCCACAAAGCCCTTGTAGTGGTGCGCCTTGCCCTCCTGTTTTGGCGCAGGAGCGTCCGTCTCCTTCACGACGGCCTTCCCTCGCACGTCCGCGGCCATTGAATCTGGGCGACTCGTTTGCGAGTCTGTAGATAGGTAGATGATGGGATATCTCGGTCAGCGACGATACATTGAGGGTTGCCGATAAAAGCCGATGGCAGGGCGCCGATGACGTTGGAGGAAGGAAGGAAGGACCGCTTCAGAGGAGGAAACAATATCCGTAGGTAAAGACAACCTAAGACACCAACCAATGCTTTAGATGTGTGAATACCTATGAAAGAGTTCTCGAGTATTATGAGAATCAACAGACGGACACACACGGATACCGCTGTTTGATGCTCAACTGCACGTCAGGCCCTTTTGATGGATTTTTGATATTGGCTCCCCGCCATTCGCTGACGCCGCCTGGAGTCGCAGCACTAGACTAGCAGCCTCCATGCCTTGCACCGACCTCGGAGTCTGTAGCGCGCCCCGGAGTCGCCCAAGTGTCCCCGGGGCCCCATTTATAGCCCCAGACTTGCTGATCAACCTTGTCAACACCATCGTCTCTACGGAGTATAGTCTAGCTATTTCTATCGTGTACATCACGTTCAATGAATAGACGCTCAATTCATCATCAGAATCTCTCTTGTCAATTCAATCCCCCCTCCTGGCTCACCTCACCCCCTAATTACAACCAACGTGGTATCTATCTCACAAAACTACAACTGAACCTATCTAACTTCAAGAATGCCCACTCACACACAAAACTCGGACATACCCTCGCGAGATACCCTCTTCTTCCTCCCTTCTTCCCTAACATTGCCTTTCCTTTCCTTGCCCTGCCTTGCCTTGCTCGTAAAGATCCAATCCAAATGCCCCCGCGAAAAGCAATCGCTCTGCTGAAACCAGACAGCCATGTCATGTCGTCGTCAAGAATTGAAGCCAAAGCCCCTTGATGCAAAATCCCATCCTCCTCCTCCTCCTCCTCCTCCAAGCCTTTTTTCCCCTTCTTTTTTTTCGTATTTTCCAACACCCAATATGCTAATGAGTCATTATGTGATCAGAGTTGTCCGCCTCTCCTTCGTTCGGCTGGTCATCCTCCTTCAGTCTATAGGCGAGTCTTTTCTTTGTAAGGCCGTCCGTCTGATAGGTATGCCATGTGCTCAAGACTCCAAGCAGCTGACATCCTGCCAAACCCCAATATGTAGTAGATTCAAAGGCTGTGTCGAGAAACTGGTTGTCTAATTTCATTCTTTGATTTGACAACAGCAGGAAATGGAGGTTGACACGGTCATGACCCTTTAAAAGGTTTCCGTGTCGTCCGTGTTGCGCGAGGTAACACTGCCAAAGGTGTCTAATCCAACAGTCAGTGGGCAGTTCTTAGCATCAGTGATTCCAAGAAGACATACCTCGCTTGCGTCGATGCACTTCTTGCTCAGGGCTCTTAGGAGTCATAGCTCGGGGCCCGCTAGGTCGTCGAGTGGGAGCTCCCAGAGCAGCGTTCAAGTTGCGGTTCTCGGGCTTGGGGCTGCCCGTGTAGTGGCTGACATGAGTCCCGCTCATCGTCCCATACCCGCTCTCGTCGCTCGGGTGTTGCAGAGGGCTGCCCTTAGCCAGGTGTGAGATACGGGCCCCCCGCGGCGCGGTTTGGTTCGAAGGGCTGCCCGCAGGCTCGATGGGCTCCTTGGGAGGTCTGGGAGGGCCAGTTGGGGACGTGGTCCAGTACTCTGGGTCCCGTGCCGCGCCTCCTGAGGACGCCATGCTGTATCTGTTGCTGTTCTGCGCCAGCTGGTTCAAGCTGGATGCTGAGCCACCCCAGTCAGCCGACCTCGGCGTCATCGGGACGTTGTACTCCTGCGCAGAGAACTCCAGAGCATTTCGGAAGCGCTCCGTCTGGCCCTGTCTGGGCTGGGGGTGTTGCAGGTTCAACGAGTTCCGGTGAACCTTGTACTTGGGTGCATCCCCAGGGGACATGGTGTTCTGGCGCAGAGTAACCGCAGGGTTAGCTCCGCTCGCAGTGGGTGCTGCTGCGAGCTCCTGCTCCGAGAATCCCGTGTGCAGCTTGTCCTCTCCATAGGGGTTGGTACGGTATCCATCCTCGTCGTACGACCCCAGGCTTGAGGCAGATCGTGAATGGGCAAAATCATCGTACTTGTCCTTCTTGCCGCGGAAAGCCTTGCCTACGCTAGAGGCTGTGGTCCCTGACCATCGAGAAAACTTGGGCAGCCAGCTCGTCGAGCCACCAGACTTGTGCTTCTTCGACTTGTCGGTGCGAGGAGTGTTCTCATTGCTCATGGGCTGAGCAGCCCCTGAGTGTTGAGGTGGCGTGTCGAGGGGGACAGAGCTGCCGCGGAAGCCCGAGCGGCTTGGTGTCAAGACATTGGCGTTGGTCCGTTCTCCAGCTGGGCTAGGGTGGTCAAACTCGTGCTCATCATCATGCTCGGCAACGGGGCTGATGCGGTTGTTAGAGACCTGACGATCGCCTCCAAGTCGTGATCGTGACTGCGACAGAGAGAGGTGGCCTGACTGGCTGAGGGTGATGGTCGAGTTGCCTTCGGGCTCATAGCCTCCGTCTTGCTCATAGTGACCCTCAGGGTGCAGGTTGTCAAACGAAGGGCCGCGTCCGCCGCTGGTGGAAACGGGTGGAGCTGTCTGAGTCTTGAGAACGTCCACCTCGCCAAGAATCTGGATAAGGATCTCCTCGATGCGCTTGAAGTCGCTGGTCCCCTTGCTGCTGAGACCCTGGAGGGCGCGCTTGAACAGGTTCTTCTTGGCAGCAGCCTCGTTGAAGGTGTCAATCTGAGAAGTGCTCTGGATTGATCGAGGGCCGGGGTAGGGGCGCGGGCCGTTGATGGCCCTCTGGAGCTTCTCTGTGTTTTCCACACCAGCAAAGATGACATCGTCACTGGTGTCCTGGACAAGGTTCTTCAACTCGTTGAAAGATGTTCGCATCTCCAGAGCCGAGTTCATGAGCAGGGCCACGATCTCGGTATCGCGAGCACTGCGTTGAGCATCACGGACCATGAGCTGTGTCGTTGTCAGTATCAAACAGTTGGCTGAAAGGGAGAGTTACTCACGTGCTGCATGAGGGCCACAATATCCTTGTTCTCAATGCGGTCGATGCCCTGGCCAGTAGCCGCATCGTAAAAGGGAGATGCCATGCCTTGGGACATGCCACTGAGATGACGAGCGTCCTTGGCCATAGGCACATAGTACGACTCGTCGCCTCCAAGGTGGGGAGATCCGGGCAAAGACAGAGGCTTGACCTTGGGTGGGATATCCGGGCTCCTGTTGTTGCCGTTGGACATGTACCCCTCGTCGTACTTTTGGCCGAATCCAGGACTTCCAGTATGGTAGGGGACGCCATAGGAGGCGTTCAAACCACGAGCGCCGAGAAGGTTCTCATTCAGATCGGGGTTGACGATCGGGCTGGCGTCCTCGTAGGGGTTCGTGACCAGAGTATCCCGCTTGCGGTCATCAGAGGATCGCCATTCCTCATGGTCGTGGCTGGGCTCGCGGCTGTGAGTATGGGCGCCAGCGGCGCCAGCAACCTCTGCAGCCCCTGGACCGCGGCTGCTTGCCACACTCCTGCTGCGGAGGCTCTCCTGCTGTTGTTCGCCCATGTTGTGTTGGGTAGGAGTTGCCCGGCCAGAAGAGAGATGATCCTGGTCCTCACCATCCAGGCGATCTTGGACCACCGACGGGTTGGTGTGGGCATCATCGTCCACGTACCCAATCTCAGGCATAGGGTCGTGGAAGTCGGGGACGCCGGTTGCGCTCATCTTGGGGAGCTCCTCGTAGGACAGACGGTCGATGCTGTGAGCAGGTGTGTTGCGAGGCTCGTGGCCCTCAAGCGTGCGCTCCTTAAAGGACTTGTTTCGGGCTACGCCAGCAGGTTGGAACTCTTCCTCTGCAGAAACAGCCTGCTTCTTGCCTTGGGCTGCCTTCAGGGCCAGAACGGCACCAGATGTGATGGCCACCTCAGCGGCTGTGGGAGACTTTGGTCGGACATACTTGCGACCATGCTCGTCGAGCTCGTACTCGGAAAACTCCCGAGGGGATCTGTTGCGAGAGACTGCACTGGGTGTGGCATGCCTGGATGACTCGCTCTGGTTGTCCGTGTACTGCTTGTCGGGGCTCAACCCACGGCTGCTGTAAGTCCTTGACTGCTCGTCATATGACAGCGTCGAATCTCGCCCACCGCCATAGTCGTTGTATGACCCACTCAGCATAGACTGATCAAGCATCGAGCCGTCAACCAAGGATGCAACGGCCGACTCGACTCCCAGAGCGGGGTGAACAATGTTGGGGTTGGCGCCAATGCCCTGCACCGCCTGTCCAGATGTGACCTTCTCCAGCTCGCTGTCATCGGTGTAGGTTGTGTTCCGATAATCCATTCCAGAGCTTCGAGGGGACATTTGATCGAGTTCCCTCGCGCGAATGGAGCTGAGCGAAGCGGTGGAGCGACTGTTGCGGGGGTTCTCAGATCGTTCGTAGTAAGCGTCACTGGTAGAGTGCATGCTCCTCGAGTTGCGAGGCTGGTGTTCGCTGCCACCCTCGGTGTACCCAGAGACGCTGGGAATCGGGCTCAGGCCGCGGGCTCCTGCTTGATACGGCACATACTTCAGGGGTGGAGGAACGTCTTGAGTAGCAAAGTAAGAGTTGTCGTATGCCTCATACTCGCCCACGTCAGAAATGTCGTCTCCATCATCCTCGCCGTACTGGTCGTCATGCTCGATAGGAACCTTGTTTCCAAACTCGTCAGTCTCATACTCGTCGATATACTCCTTCTTTCCGCGCGGCAGCGCAGTCAGATCACCATGAGAGACGTTGGCATGCTGCGTAGACAGAGTACTCTCGAGGTTGGCAGGAGACCTTGTTGGTGTCGGCGTCGAAACATCAGAACCGTCTACATGAGAAACATTCTGAATGGGAGTGAGCTCCTCGGTAGCTGAATGAGGCCTGTCTGTGTCGGCGGAGCGAATGGAGGTCCGGGTCATTTCCGACGATGGGTTGATTTCGCTCATAAGAGGCATCGGGGGTAGAGGAACGTCATCATCGTAGTCGCCGGGATATTGGTCACGTCCAATGCTGCGACTGCGGGTAGACTCAGCCTTGCGACGTCTCCGTTCTCTCGTCTTCCGGTCTCCAGTTTGGGACTTGTCATCAAGTAGTGAGGAGGCCGTGACGGAGGAGGCGGCGGCAGCGCCGATAGCAGCAGACTTGAGCAGGTCGCCGCTGCGCTTCGGCGTGACGTGATCGTCATATTGGTCAACCGATTCACGGCTGATGCTGCTGAGGAGATCGCTATCGTCAAGTTCGTGACGGGCCTCCCTATTGCGCGCAGTCTTGTTCTCGCTGCGCTGACCCGAGGACCGCCGGCGGTCCGGGGTAAACTCATCCCTTGATACAGACGTTCCAGACGACGTAAAGGAATCGCGCCGACCCTCTCTCTTGCTCTGCTCACGCTTGAGAGCGCTGAGCTCGGGCAGAATCAGGCGGCGGATGGCATCTTCCACCGTCTCCAGGAGCTTAGGATTGTTGATCGACGACGCCTTGGAGGCGCCTGAGCGTGTGGAATGTGTCTCATAAGTGCGGTGGCTCGGAGAGAGATTAGAGGATAAGACACTCGAGTCAGCACCTGACACAACAGATTCCTGATGGCTCTTGCTGGAGCGACGGCGGGGGGATTTAAGTTCGTCGGCCGTCCGCTCAGTGACACTGCTGGTTCTGCTCTTGGGTCGTCGCTTTCGATCCGCCGACGACTTTTCCCTCGACTTTTCAGACGACGACACCTTTGACCGGTCTCGGTTTCGGCTCTTGCGGTTCTTGACCTCGTCCACGGCAGCGGTCGCGAGTGCACCAGTGCCAACGGCGGATGACGACATGTCGCGGGTTCCAACAGGGCTGTTCAAGCTGCCCTTGGCATCGGTGGTGTTGCCAGGGCCATCGAGGAAGCTGTCTGATGGGATGGCGGAGATTTCTGAAGGGTTGACGGTGTAGCTCTCTGAGGGAATCAATGGACTGGCCGGTCGCCGACGTCGGTGGCTCCGGTCAATCTCAATGTCGATTGGGTTCCTCGAGACATTGGACTCCTCGGTGGCAGAAGCATAGGAGCTCATACTGTTGCCGTCCTCGTCGTAGTCAAGGTCACGGTGCAGGTCCAGATGTATCCGCCGAGTCACGGAGGCGTTGCGACTGCCCTTGGTCTCTGTGACTTGGAGATGGTGGTCGTTGCGGCCCTTCTTGGATGGTGTCAGACGGACACGGACGCTGGGACGACGCTCGCCCGTGGAGCCAGAGGCAGGCTTGCCGCCCTCAAAGTATTCGATGAGCAACGAGGTCTGTGATTTGGTGGCCTTGTGTCGGGTTGCGATGGTAACGGGAGTTCCGTCCTCGGGGATGGAGTATGTAGACTTGTCGTCGCCGGGCTTCACCACGTCCTCCTCCGTCGTCAGGTCGGTGGGCGTGGTGTTTGTCTCGGTTTCGGTAGGGGCGGGAAGCGGGAGAGGTTTTCTCGAGGTAACGCCCATCGTTGATCTGGTGAGGTGATTGAGGCAGGAAAGTGTCGAGGGCCCTTCTCTTCCCAGGACTGCGATCCGGAGCGGACGCAGAAGATGACCCAACAGCCGTCTAGGGCTGGAAGGGGGAGCAAGGGGTCGGTTGATTAATGGATTTGTGGTTTTTCAAGACATGCGGAACGTTTTGAAGGTCGAGAAATCGCAGGACAAAAGTGTCTAAGGCGAAAGAGAGGTCAGCATTTCTCAAGCTAGGGCGAGCGACGGGCACGAGCAAAAGGCAACGGCGCAGGCCAATGGCGGAGAGCAATGAATCGCCACCAAGGTCCGAATCGACTCATGGAGAGGAGAAAGAGGAGAGGAGCATAGAACTTACACAAGACAAGCAACCGTAGAAAAATTAATCAAAACTCGACTGAGCAAGGTCGCAGTCGATAACTTACAATGTCGCTCTCACTCGAAGAGACCTGGGCTGTAGAAGCCTTCGGTGTGATTAATCGAGAGCGAAGGGAAAGGTTTGGGGAAGGTTTTCGGATGCGGCGTAGGTGAGCGCGAAGGGTGGGTG